>JZKD02S1023397.1:1537035-1564948 GCA_000966675.3 Picea glauca | reverse complement strand
TGCTCTTCCATTTTTTTGTTAAATATTTGGATGTTGTCTAGGTACTTGACCACAAAATATTTGGTTAAAGTTTTATAATATTTTCCATCATCCCCATAAACATTGGTTGTGCATTCGGATGAAGAACATGACCAAAAACTAAAAGACAACTTCTTTAGACTTGAACACTTCTTCCATAGAACAATTGGCTTGATTGGCACCTGATATACCCTAACTTAATATCAATATTGTTGAAAATATTACCGTCTTTGAGATGATAATAATTCCATGGAATTATGTATCATTTCTTGGCTATGGTTTTATTCAAGGATCTATAATCAATATAGAGTCACCATGTCTTATCCTTCTTTTGAGCCAACATAATTAGGATCTCACAAGGTGAGGAGCTTGGATGACTTTGGCCCTTTTGTATTGCCTCTTGAATCTAGCATTTGATATTCTCATTCTCCATAAGAGAGTGTGTATACAATGCCATGGATGTATGGGCACCTAGTGTGAAATCAATTGCATGATTTACCTAGTAGTGCATATGTATTGCTAGAGTGAGGTGAATATATATATGTATTCTTCTCCCAATTGATCTACCTATATCTATTTTGTAGAGTGACCTCTTGTAGAGGCCTTGGTGGTCACAATGATTTTCTTTGCTCCAGGTTCTAACTAGACTATGAAGAGGAAATATGTCTCATTATAATATATTATCTTTATACATTACTTAACAGTGCTTAGAGAGATTGCAATAGTCAAGGATACATTGACATCCTATAGAGTTGATGCCCCAATTTAATAAAAACACTATGGGTCCTCGAGCGGTCTAGTTCCCATACTACATAATTTGATCTGTTCAGAATCACATGATCAATATTTGAAGTCATGTTTGATATTTAGACATAAGTGTTTGTTTCGATAAGTTCCAATCAGAAAACCATCGTCCTAGAGTCAATCACACAACGAATCTGACTCAATAAGGTTTGAGGATAACATGTGAGGTTTCAAACCACCAGATCTAATACCATGTTAAGGATAGGGTGGAACCTGTTATGAAACAAATAGTCAATTCTACAAATAATCAAAGAGGGGATAAAATTTCAAAGAAAAAGGTGGTTTCTAAAGACACTGTTACAACACTTAAGAAAATAGCATTGTGATAAGAAAATCACAATGCATATTGAACATTGATATCATCATATGATATCACTTAATCACTTGATTCATGATGACCCATGGGGTCTACTATTTATAGCCTCAATATCTAACCAACTTCGATGAAATTGGTAGGATGTTGTTGTTGGCCCTCAACCAAATTTTGAGGAAATCTTGGTCAGGTTTAACCACTTTTTGGACTTTGACGCATTTATCGAGGAAGGAGCACCCAAGAGGTGTTGAGATTATGCATCTCAATTTTTTGGGGGGCTTTGTGGACCCAACAAGGTGTTCTCATGGTTTTTGTAAATTGTTATGGGATGTCGTTCCATGGGTTTACCCATCATTAGTCATTATTGTAAAAGTATAAATAAGTAAGATGGTAAGGTAGAAGAATATAGAGAAAGAAGTGATGTAAGATACTTAGAGAGAGAAGTCTAAGTAGATAAGTGCAAGTAGTTATGAGTGCTTCATGCAACAGAAAGTGTATGTAAGTCTCTATGCTTGATAAGAGGAGTTGGCTCTATGCCTTGACCTAATTTTGGAAGGAGGATCTGGTGCTCAATGAGCATATCTCTTGTCCCCTGCGAAGCTTGGCTCTGTGGCTTAGTGAATAGGAGTGGATGAATGTAAGAGACATAAGAATATTAAATAAGAGGAAGCAATTGGTGGACATAGCCCCACACTGGGGTAAACCATGTATATCTTGTGTCTCTGATGTGATTTTTTCTATGTTGTGTTTGTCAATTATCTTCTTAGTGCTTTTGTTATTATGTATGATGGATAGATCTGATGTTTCTTAGTGCTTTACTTGTTCTAGAAAAATGAATGTTAGATCTAAGTCTGTGTTGTGTGCTAAGTGGTTGAAGTGTTTAAACTTTGTTGTTATTGCATTGATCCATATTAGGGTTTATTCTACGATGTTAATAAAATCTAATGAACTAGTACATATCATCTTCTAAGTGTTATTAAAGTACTTTTCGAAGTGTTATAATCACAGATATGTGTCCCATCTTGGTTACAGAAACCTGAGTCCTGTAACCCCCCTACCTCTACCTCGGGTGAGACTTCGCCTACTTCGCAGGTGTTGCCAAAAGGGTTGGTAGTTAGGGTTTTGTTGGTGCATTGTTGAAGCGTTGAACCCTGGGTCTGCCCTTGTGCCAACAAATGGTTTTGTTTTCAGGACCTTAAATTGTGATTGATGGGAACTGAAGTAAAGAAAAGAGAATTTATGTGGGTAGATCTATTGTTGTAGTGCGCAGTACTCTAATTGACTTGCAAAGATCCGTGCTAATAAAGAAACCTGATATGAGGAAAAGAGATAAGATCTTAGAAGAGGTAAAGCTTTGTTCTTTGATAAGAGTAAGATAAGAGAAAGTTTTTGTTTTGAAAACATGAATTTAGGTATGTTTGATAGATTTTGTCCTATTCTGAAGGCTAGGGAAAAGTTGCAAGAAAGGGTTGATATGAATAAATTTGATAGAAATAAAGAAAGATATGTTATTCCTATGCATAGAAAGAATTTTTGGACTAATAAGTGGATGCAGGAACCTAGAAAGAACTTTTGCAGATTGCAGGTCCAACATTGTGATCCTAGTGCTTAGTATAGGAGAAGTTGGGGAAATTACAAGATAAAGAGAGGATTGAAACTATGTTATAACTACAGAAGACTGAGACATCTTGCTAAAGAATTCCCTGGTACGTGCCCTATTTGTCTTTGTTGTAAAATGTTTCTTCATGAAGTTGAGGATTGTCCAAGGATGATTGATAAAGTCGAACAAATGAACATGAGACTAGAAAACTATGATGGAATTCAAGAGACTAAGAGCATGTTAAATAACCATCAAGAGAATGAGTCAGAGAAATCTCAAACTATGTTATCACAGTTGAAAGAATCGATGAATGATTACAAAGATGTAATTTTACTAGAGATCTTGAAGGTAAAACAATGCATAAATACAAGAATAGGAGACTTCGAAAAAAACTGTGTCTTGGATAAGGAAACACAAGTGAATATTATGATAGAAGACACTTGGGAAATTTTGGGAAAGCCTATTGTGATACCTTCATTGTGAAGGATAGGCTTGTTTAAAGGAAAGATGATAACCCTATGTGGAAGAGTTACTAATGTACCTGTTATCATCCATGGAACATTGTTTGAAGAGGAATTTGAAGTCATTAAGTTTGTTGAGAACAATGCCCCATTCCGACTTTTGTTAAGAAAGACTTGGATCGAGAAGGATCAGATCAAAAGGAAAGCAGAGGAAGTAGCTGCAGAAAAGAAGAAGCGAGAACTTAGGGATTTCATAGCTAGAAAAATAGATTGACTGATAGAAGAATGAGAAGTTAAGTCGAAGAAACATAACGCAAGAGAAGTATTTGTTGAAGTTGAAAGAACACAAGAAGGTTTGAAGGACCTATCCATGCAAGAAAGAAGAATACCCACCCTGGAATTAATAAGAGAAGAGGTATTAACTTTGAACCCTTTGAGATCACATCAACAATGCGAAGTCACTATGCTAGGAGAAGATAAGAATAAGAATAGAAAGAGGAATCTAGAAATAGTTAGAGAGACTCAGATCACAGGAGAGAAGGCAAGGAAGCTCAGTAAGAAGAAATCCAAGTTGGAAAAAATACAGGAAGTTACAAAAAACAAATGGAAGAATTCACAGAAGGCAGGTTTGCAGGATTTGAACCTCACCTAAATAGTAGAACCATGCAAAATGGGACTTTGCCCCGATGAAGCTATATGATCATTGGAGGCGCCTTGATAGTTAGAATGACACTCCAGAACAGCTAGGAAATGCATCTATGGGCAGATGGACAACATTTGGGACATTGAGACCACGCCATAATGGACAAATTCACATTAATGGGAGCATGCCTTCCCATTGGAAGAATATGTTACAATGCTCGCTTATTTAACCCATCGGACGTTATGCCAGGACCACTTTTTGTCACTCGTGATTATATGAGACATGAAGAGAAGTGATTATGTGTCAAGATGTTTTATCAGACCTCACCATCCCTTGTTTACTCCACCTGTCCATTCGCCTAACTCAACCTTCTTGTTTAAGATTGAGAATGGCGGGTGAGCGCACTGAGTTAGAGAAGTTTTTCGAGGAGTTTCTTAGGAATTTTATGGTTGCTAAAGCTATGTCTAAAGGAGTACAAGCATTGTCGACCAAGGGACTCTAGCTTCCCCTTCAATTGGATGTCATTCTATCCGTGTCAACCCCGTGACTAAGAAACAAAGTAAGCATCGAGATGATTTGGCTAATGTGAAGCATATCTTGTTGATATTACTAGATTATATCCCACCTTTGGCTGGCGCAGTTAACTGTGACAAAATTCCATGAGACTTCGAGTACAATCTGATCACCGCATACATCCCGAAAGGAATACATGTATTTGTGAGTCAGCTGGGATAGATCCCACTACTGAAGAATAGTGACTTCAACCTTGGACATAGAAAGAAATACACCATGCTCGTGCCCCATAGATACTTGACAAAGACCACCAGGAAGAAGCCTCGCCTGGATTCCCAACCATTGATTAAGGAAATGGCACAATCCACGATGCTAAACGTGATGAATATTCCCCATTTTGGTTGACACCAATAGGTAAACTCTTGCATTAAACTCCTCTTTTAGTGCTACCATGGTGGAAACATGTGGCTCAACCAATGGATTACTATGGATCCGATGTTGATCCACCTGATTACAAGATTGAGCATGCAGGGACCCGACCCTTAATAGTTTTACCCATGGAAGACCTTAGATCGCTCCCTGGCCCAGTGCATCAAGGAGGCTTATGGAAAATTTGAAAAGGAAAAGTGAGGCTACAAGGTAGCCTCTATACAAGATTGCATACTGCACCTCACTTTACAACTCATAGCTGGAAATATTGTAAGAAAGAATCGCCCCACACAGGTCACTGGGTTCGTGGTGGACTTTGCAAGAAAATGCATGGAGGGAATGCAGATGAATTGGTTGAGTTACCTCATCAATGAGATTGAGAAATACTATCACGAAGCTCAGGATCAGGGATATAAGTTCCATTTTAGCTGGTTTCTCATATTGATTGCATTTGTTGCTTGGAAAATTCTAGAAGGAGCCACCTTCCCGGATATCGAACCATCATAGTCGTTGGCTGTTAGGTTTTCAAACTTGTGTTACACAAATGATGTGTCAAATCAATGGAATTATAATGTCATTTTCAATGTGTACTATCAAAAACTAAAATTTTCCATTGAGTCATTCCCGTGCATGAAACCGCACACCCTACACCAGTACAGACCGATAGCCAAGTTCCGCACAGATGCACATTTTATCTATATGACTGCGCACATAGATGAGAGCAAGGAGGAGCTACAATCTTATTACAAGCTGACAGATGAAGACATGGAGCAGATCACAAATAAATGGATGGAGGAATTTCAGACACCTGTCACTGATGCCTAACTCTACAACATTGACATTATAGAAATCCCCTTAGTCACCTGGTTCGAGCATGCAGGACAATCCAGTGCGAAGAAGAATAAGAAAAAGGAGGAAGCCCATAATATAGAGACTAATGAGGAGGACAGATCCTCTGGAGAAAGTGGATCTAGCTTTCCCATAGGAGGAGGAGGAGGAGAATACCAAGAAGATGGACAAGGAGAAGGGGAAGAAGGATAAAATCAAGGAGAAGGTGAAGCTACACCGCCAAAATATCCCCCTACTGAAACACCACAGAAGAGGAAGGGTTCTTCGTAGAAAACTTTAGCAAGAAAGAAGACCCACACCAATAAGCCCCAACTAGAGGCCACACTCACAAAATATGATATCAGTCTAGTCCGTGAAGCCATGGAGAATGTGTCTGAAGATCTCTTGCAGAGATATGGAGAGAAGAAGGAAGAGTTGTATGTAAGGGTCGAGAAGGAGCTACAACAAGATATTCAATTGATCTGCATAGTACCTATTGCGCCTTCTTCGTCATAGGTTGCAGAATTGGGGGATGAGCCTGCCCAATTAAGAAGACTTGCAGATGCGACGGAGGCTCAACTTCAGAAATTCCAAGAAGAAAAGGAGAAGGTTATAGAAGCCTTGAATCAAGAGAAAGAGGAAGTCTTAGAGAAACTATGAGTTGCGCAGTACTGGGTAACTTCCTATGAAAATGAGAAAGATGAACTTCGGGCAATGTTCAAGGAGGACAACGAGAAGATATAGAGAGAAAAGGACCAGTTGCTTGCAGAGCAAACTGCAGTCAAAGAAGAAGTGCATAAATCACTTCGCTTTGTGCCAGGCTTGGCATAGGAAGAACATGAGTCATTTGAGGTTCAAGTGGTAAAGCTCGCTGAGACCATCCAGCAACTTCAATCGAGGATAACAGAGTTGGATATCCAAGAAGTACCAAGCACTCTGCAGAAGGTGCATGATCAGAGGGAGGAAGCCACTAAGAATGCAGTTGGAAGGATCAGATCCCTCACCTCAGAATGAAAAGAACTGAGCGATAGAATCACACAGACTTATGAACACCTCACAAAAGATATAGAGCTAAGAAAACTAGAAGCATAGTTATAGGAGGCGCAACAGTAGGCAATTCCAGTACAGGCACGGATGAAGCTATTCACAGCAGTCGAGAGAATGAAATGATCACAAGAGAAACATGTGGTGCAACAACATATCACTACCATCTAGGGTAGATTAATGGAAGTCATGCAGAAGTTGCAACCTATGCAGGATGAAGCCTGCAAGGTCTTCAAAGAAATTGAAGGACAAGGATCACAACTAGACTAGATGGTTGCAACAGTGGAACAATGCCTGGAAGGGCCTGTTATAGAGCAGATGATCCAAGAGCTCACTGAGCAGGCGGCTCATGCAAAGTAGCAAGTTGAGGAATCTTGAGTGAATCTAGAGTCCTTCGAAGTAGCGTTGCTCAGATCTGAGTGACTCAGGATGAGTCACAGGTGAGTGTTGGGGGCATGTTGGCCCTCAACCAAGTTTTGAGGAAATCTTGGTCAGGTTTGACAACTTTTTGGAATTTGATGGAGTGATCAAGGAAGGAACGCCCAGGCAGAGTTGAGATCATAGATCTCACTTGTTTTGGGGGATTTGTGGACCCAACAAGGGGTTTTTAGGGTTTTTGTAAAGGGTTATGGGATGTAAACCCATGGGTTTACCCATGATTAGGCCTTATTGTAAAAGTATAAATAAATAATATGGTAAGGTAGAAGAATATAGAGAAAGAAGTGATGTAAGAGACTTAGAGAGTGAAGTCTAAGTAGATAAGTGCAAGTATTTCTGAGTGCTTCATGCAAAACAAAGTGTATATAAGGATCTATGCTTGATAAGAGGAGTTGGATCTGTTCTTTGACCTAATTTTTGAAGGAGGATTTGGTGTTTAGTGCACAGATCTCCTGTCCCCTGCAAAGCTTGGCTCTGTGGCTTAATGCACAGGAGTGGATGAATGTAAGAGATTGAAGAATAATGATGCAGGAGCATCGTTCGCAAGCACACGAAGCAGGACCACTCAACGCATGAGAATATTTTCAGAATCTCAACTTTGGCAGTCGCAGTGAATATATTGAAGCATGCCTCAACTCAGCGCTAGAAAAATCTTTGAGGCACGCTTTAATGATCATGAGCGAAGTGGGAGTTTCCACTCCTGATCTTGAGTATGACTAAACTAAGGTAGCCATTAGGTTAGGTTTTTGGAGTAGACAAGTAATCGGGGGGGAACCCTAAGATCCCTCTAAGATAAATAGAGGCTTTGTATGCCCAAATGAGGATAGCTACAAGTTAGTAGGATATTTTTGAGTTTTCAGTTTTTGTTTTGATCATAGTTGTAGCCATTTTCACTTAGGAATATAACAGAGGAAAATTGACCCAATGCATGGTGTGGACATTGTTTTGCAATTCTATGTTATTATGATTTCATGAATGAATGAATGAATTTCATTATGAGTAGATGGAACTGTGAATGTAAGGATAAGTTTCAATTATTTCTCTTCTGTTGAAGTGGTGCAAGGTGTGCACACAGAACGCAAGGAGTGCATTAACAAGATCTGTTTCAGTTCTGAAGCTCAGAAGAGATAGCATGAAAGTTCCCTTTGCAAGGAGTGCAAAGAGACTGGTGCAAAATGTGCATAGTCATCTGTAAGAATTTAAACCTTGCGTAATGATATAGTGCAAGGAGTGCACATATTCGATATTCGACTAAGTGTCGAAAGGACTTTGTAAGAAGTCGAGAAACTAGAAAAGGAGAATGCCAGGAGGGCAAGAGGAATTTCTCTTTGAGAAATCCTTCGAATCTGAGTTATAGAAATCCATGAAATGCAAGGAGTGCATGGGAAGTCAAAGTCTTCACAAAACCAAGCTCAGGAGGAATAACACTTCTCATAAGTGTTAACGAGATCTAAGAGTTGGACTTGTCATAGGAGAAAAGGTTTGAAAAATTTGAACACATAAGAAAATATTCTAAGTTAGAGAAATCATAAGATCGGGAGGAGGAGCGACATTGGTCATTGGATTATAGCACAAGGATCAACAACCATCTGATTCAAGACAAGGTACGCAAGATTTAATGCTATGTATGCACAGGGGAGAGAACCCACCAAGATTTTAGACTTGAAACTTCCAAAGTTCGGAGTTCCATATTTTTGAATTGAAATCTTCGTCATTCTATCATCTAAAGCAGACTGAGCCATCATATCGTCTGAGGTGAACGTTCAGCATTGGATCGATCAAGAGAATCTGAGCCATTAGATATTGTGAGCTCGGGAGGAAGCGAAGTTGAAACTTGAAATTATCAAAGCGCAAAGTGCTAGAGAGCCGAAGCGAATCTGGACTATTAGATCTAGATGGATGTGTGTCGACAAGTCATGAGATATAGAGGAAGGCGAAGGAAGATTGTTGAAACACTCGAATCCCAAATCTCGTTTGATGGGGTTTTTCTACTTGTATAGGGTTTCCTGAAGGTATATGTGTTGTTGATGTGCATGCTTACTCATCTACATATTTATTTCTATTCGAATATGATTTGGTATTTTTGAAGTGTATTAAGCTGGAATCAAAGTATTGAAGACAATAAAAGAATTAATCCACGTAAGAAATCAAGCTCATAATTTAACATCGAAAACAAGCTTGATCAAGAATTATTAGAGTTCCGTAGCTGGTGCTGGACTCTCTCTAGGAAAAAAACACTTCCCAACAAACTCTCTCACCTGGAGAGAGTTGCTCATAGGAGTGATAACCTGCCTCTTAAACCATAGGCTTGAAAACCCTCTTCTCCAACAACTTCCACTTAGTTCCATCAAAATGAGGACAACAACAATAGTTCAATACGGCTCAGGAAAAATGCAGCAGCCCAAAAACGGTTAAGGTACAAACTCTGTTTTGGTTAGTGCAGCATGTTGGTTTCACAGGATAACACGGGTTGGCTTCCCCCCCCGAGTGAGAAGTTTCTCAGAAGTTCGTCTAGATGCAGAGGTCGATGATAGAGGTCCAAACAGGTTAGATGGAAGATGGAATAATGGGGAGAAAACCCCCAGCATGATTTTACTTTTCAACTTTAACTGCATGCACCCAGGTCGACACATGTCTTCCTGGAGATGTATGCACTCCATTTAGCATTCGTTCCCTTTCCCAGAA
Organism: Picea glauca; assembly: GCA_000966675.3. Taxonomy (NCBI): domain Eukaryota; kingdom Viridiplantae; phylum Streptophyta; class Pinopsida; order Pinales; family Pinaceae; genus Picea; species Picea glauca. The sequence goes on along the minus strand of JZKD02S1023397.1, from coordinate 1,555,172 downwards.
CTCAGGATAAGACATATCCCTTTAATCATATTTTGGAATAATAATAAATTATTATTATTCTCTTGGACTTAGTCCCTTAGGCTTAGCATCTCTTTCCAACCTCTCATCCCCCTCTCCATTACCTAGCTTAATGGAAGCTTAGTCCCCCATAACTCTTTCTTCATGGTCGGTCTACACGCAATGATGTTTTTATATTATTGATATGAATAGTTACATGTAAAAAAATAGGCTCTTGGCCTTTAACACCTAGGCTCTCCGACCTAATAATACATAATCTTACCATCTTATAATTGCTCGGCTCACCAGCCTACAATTTTTTTTTACAATTCATAAATAGAACTGGGGCTCATCCTTGGGGATATTACAAACACTCCAAAGAGGGAAGTCCTAGATATGGTCTATGCACTGTAGAATTTCAGACATTACTTACTGGAAAAACATTTTAATATGTTCACATATCACTCATCCCTTAAATACCTAGTCAACAATCTAGTGTTGGGGGGGAGAATATGTCGATGGTTACTGTTGTTTCAAGAATTTGATTTTGAAGTAACAGTCAAGTAAGGAAAGTTAAATGTTGGACCTGACCACTTATCAAGGGTCACAAACAGAGAGGAACCTACAAGTTTAGAGGACAACTTTCCAGACACAAAGTTATTTTAAGTTCAGATCACCGATGAATAATTTGCAGACATCATCCAGTACTTGGGTACAAGTACTGCGCCATGGGAATATAACACTGCACAGAAGAAAAACCTAGTAGTCTAGGCTGAAGACTATCAATTGATCACATGAAAGTTATAAAAAATGGGCATAGATAACATCTTGGGAAGATATGTGCTAGAGCATGAAAGACCAAGGATTTTAGCATAATCTTGTTGGCATAGGGGCATAACCAGGGTTCAAATCTTAACAACGCACCAACAAAACCTAGACTACTAGCCCTTTCAGAAACACTTGCGAAGCAGGTGACGTCTCACCTGAGGTAGAAGGAGGGGGGTTACAGGACACAGGTGTCTATAACTAAGCTGGGACATAGATCTGTGATAATAACACTTCGCACAATTGTCTATTAATACTTAGGATTAACATGCATTATCTCATTAGCCCAATTAACATCATAGAACATACCCAAATATAGATCTAGCATAGTAACAACAAGGAAAACACTTATCCCTTAGCACTATGAATCAGATCTAGCATCCATCAACACAAGTAATAACACTTAGAAACAAAGATCTATCTACCATACATAATAATCAAAGCACTGAGAAGATTCATAACATAAATAACACAACACAAAGAAAACCAAAGACAAAAGATATACATGGTTCACCCCAGTGTGGGGATACATCCACCAATCGCTTCGCCTTCTTTATTATGTTCTTGAATCTTACATTCATTCACTCCCGTGCACTAAGACAGAGTCCATCTTTGCACTAGACATGAGATTTGTGCACTGAGCACTAGATCCTCCTTCCAAAACTAGGTCAGGGCACAGAGCCAACCCTCTATCAAGCACAAATCCTTAACACATATACTTTCACAAAGCAACTCAAACTACTTGCACTTATCTCTCAAGACTTCTCAAAACTTCTAACTCTCTTATACAATACATTCTTTCTTATTTATACTTTTACAAACCCTTACAATAAGGCATAATCATGGGTAAACCCCATGGTCTGATGTCCCATACGCCCATTACAAAAACCATAGAGGACCTCTTACTAGGTCCACATAGCCTGCAAAATAAGTGATATCTATGATCTCAGCTCCACCTAGGTGCTCCTTCTTCGAACAATGTGTTGAAGTCCAAAAGTGGGTCAACTCTGACCAAGGTTTCCTCAAAAATTGGTCGAGGGATAAAAAAGCTCATGAGGGAATAGCAGGAGGACATTATGCAGAAAAATATACCGTGTAGAAGGTATTGCGCGTAGGACTATGGTGGTCGACCATTCACAGAGACTCAAGAGAATAATTTCAGAGATGCGACGTTTGTCAGAGGGTTGGTAAACCCAATAGAAGGGACGAGATGCCATTGCAACCACAAGTAACATTGCAGGTATTAGACAAATGAGAAATAGACTTTGTGGGACCAATTAACTCACCATCGAGGAGGAAAAGAGCAAGGTGCATTATCAACGTGACGAAATACATAACAACATGGGCATAATAAGCACTGGTGAAAGATTGTAGCACATAAACAACAACACACTTTCTATTTGAACAAGTAATCACTAGATTTGATTGCCCAAGAATTTTGATGAAAGACCAAGAAAGTCACTTCATTAACAACATTATTAAGTCTATGACTAAAGAATTTGAATTCCATCATCAAAAGAGTACACCATATCATCTACAAGCCAACGAAACAGTAGAAGCATTTAACAAAATCCTAGAAAATAAACTGACTAAGATATGTAATGTCAACACGGATGATTGGGACCTCAAAATACCAACAATATTGTGGGAATACAAGACCACATGAAAGAAGTTGACATGACACATGCCCTTCAGACTAGTATATGGATAATAAGCAGTGGTACCATTAGAATTTCTGGTACCCAGTCTGTGCATAGAAGCAATTACACACCTGACAGAATGAGGCACAGTATAGGACAGACTGAATCAATTGATGATCATGGAGGAAGATCAGATCCTAGAAGGGTTCCACCAACAAGTTCAAAAAGAAAGGGACAAATCTTGGCATGAAAAAAATATCAAGAATAAAACTTTCAAGGAAGGAGACTTAGTGTTGATGTATGACAACAAATCTATTCAGCATCCAGGAAAACTCAGGCTGCACTGGTTAGGACCATATGAAGTAAATACTATCATAGATGGGGGAATTGTACAATTGAAGGGCTTAGGAGGCACATAACTCAAAGGGATGATCAATGGGATCCAATTGAAGCTCTACAAGGACAATCAACCACCCACAACTTGAAATCCACAATGCAGTTTGAAAAAACAAAAAACACAAAAGAAGAAGGAGATCAAACGGTAACAACAGAGGCGCAGTGCGCCGAAAGGAAAATTAAAATGCACACTCAAAAATACGAGCCCAAGGAAGACAAGGCCAATGGTCAGTTCAAAGAAAAAAAAAAGGGGGGGAAGGTGACTACAGAAAAAGAAGCGCTAAGTGACGGAGGCTAGTGGAATTGAATGCCAGAAATGATTGATGGGACGCCGCATTAATTGTGCCAACTGGAGATGGTGAGGGAAAGTAATGGAAAGTACGAAGGAATCAAAGGTTTATTGAATTCATAATAAAATTAACGTCTTGGACAATCTTCACACGATGCCCATACAAAGCAAGGAGGAAGGAGTGTGAAATTGGAGAAGGAAGAGAACAATAGAGTAGACATAATAGAGAGTAAAAGTTGCAAAGATTATGGAGGTTGCAGAGGCTACTAAGATCGATGGAAAACAATTTTTTCCACCATGGAACAACCCAAACAAGAATAACTGAGCCAGACTGCCAGAAAACCCAGAGTTAGGACCAAAGCACAAACACAATCGCAGGGAAGCGAACAAAAACCATCGCAGCTGCCAGAAGTCATCAATGTGGATGAAATCCCATCACCGAATACAACACTGGGAAGCCCAACGATCATGGTAGAATAAACCCAATAGACAACACCTATTGGAATGGACGTAGACAAGCTAGAAAAGGGGCAGGGCTGGCAAAATGAGGTTGCAGGCAATCAAGCTTAACCAAAAAAACCTGAAAAAGCCCCGAGAGTCATTGGGATGACTCCAAATCAGGAATAAGTGATGGATCCAGAGGAATCACAGACAACCATGTCGGAACACCCACGGGAGGGAGAAATGGAAGATTTCACTAGCCATCCAGAAAAGTATGTCGAAGAATGACCAATGGAAGCTGGAACCTCAAGTCATCCACCAACACGAAAGGAAAAGCAGATAGTACCCAGGTCACCACGTAGACAACCACCTGCAATAATTTTTTTTCCACGCATACTAGAAGGGGTACGGGTAAAAGAAGATTTGTTAGATTATGTAGAAAAACTAAAGTACTTAGACAATAATTTAATGGACACAGACAAGTTCCTGGAGTTTGTGAAGCAAGTCTACCTACAAACTGTGGGTGTAGATCCCTTTGGGGAACCCATTCATCAACCAGTCCAGTGGGTAGCAGGAATGGCTAAAATGGGAATTTTAGGTCTATTGGACCTACCACACTTAGGCAGAGGAAAATATGCAAACAGTTGTGTCAAGTAGTTGATGGCGGTCACACATGGTGGATATTTATGGTTGGACAAGCTCGTCTCAATAGACGTAGAGCCCATTGCACATGTTATCACATATTCCTATCAAGACCTTGGGGATCTAAGTTTTCTTCTATGTCTGTAATTTTTCTTGTCTTCTCCCCTTCTTTCGACCGATCGTGGTTTTCCTTTCCCATCCCAACATGTATTTCTCTTTCATTTGCAGTCATCCTTCTCGATCAACTAGTCTTTCCATGTCAATATGCCCAGAAGAGATCGTCCCTGAATTCCTCTGTTTATTCTAAAGGATGATCCCTCCTCCTTTTACCTCCATCATTGAATATTTTTCTTCCCCAGACTAAGTCTGTTCGGCCAAACCCCCATTCCCACAGTTTGTAACACTGGAAACAGTCAAATAGTGAAATCAAATCAAGAGAACGGGCAAAGAATGGCTTCACCAACGATGATCCATCAACGAGGCAGATCAATGGTCATCGGGTAAACATGAGTCGTGGAGTTGCCCAAGGTTTAGCACCAAGGCTCATCCCTAGCGACCAAAGTCACAATTTAATTTATGATATTTGATCCGGGCAGGGGACAGATGGCAGCCAATTGTGCTATCCCAAGGGTTGACATTTCAGGGTTTCCATTAGCAAACGTACCCATAGCCCGAAACCCTGAAACCCGAAATTCATGAAGCACCCACGGTTTTAGCCATGGGTCATAGCCGAAGGCCATATGGCAGAGCTAAAGGGATGAGGCTAACATAATTTTTCCCCATCACGATTTTAGCCATCGAGACTTTGAAAGGTGAAGGGTCACTCCTCCCATTGCATTGGGAATCGTCGATTCGTTAAAGAGCCTCTGGGTTGGGCCCACGGTCCTAGCGCCCATTGTCGAGGTAGAAAATCTAGAAAGTGGGGGTTAGTTGAATTCAAGCGCTTGTTGAGTGGTGAGCGATCATGTTCATTCAATAAAAGGAGATTTGGACCGTCGATCCTTGTGGATAGGTGGCAGTCATTTGAATATGTCGCAAGATCTGGTGTCAGGGATTTCGAAAGCAAAGAAATGAGAATTCCTGGTAGGAGAAGTCCCGAAATGCCTTTGAATATAGGCGTGGGGTCATGGCCCTGGGTTATATTAAGGGTGGAGCTAGAAGAAAAGGAGGCCAATCTCCGAGCCTTGGAGAGCATGCACATGGTTGTCTCTTGTGCCTATAGTCTCGATCACTCTCTAGGGAAGAAAGCAGTTAATGAATATTGAGTAGGTGGTTGAAACCTTAGCTCAATCCATAAATGGAAGGCGTGGAAGGTCTAGAGAAGTTAGCCCATGGTACCCTTGTGTGCAGGTCCCCCTGTAAGAGCCATGTCGATCTGATGTTCCCGTTAGACAAGAAGAGCCTGTGCACGCTAACTTGGAATTTAATGGCTCGACAACTCTCCTGTTTTCAGTGGCGAGCTTCTCTGAGTATATATATTCATTTTTTATGTTTTTGTAAGGGTCAAAGGTTGAGCTAGGCTCCCGTATTGTAAAGTTTTAATGAAGCACTAGTTTCTCTAGTTATGTATCTACATTTGAGACTTCTTGTTTAATGAAAGACAACTTATTTTCATATCTTTGTAAATAGTTGTGTTAAAACACTTGGAATTGGAGGATCCAGTCAATGGTATTTGTGTTGTTGTGATGTATGTTTTATCATAGCAATATTATCACCAATTTTAGGCAGTTTCCTGTGTTATTTTCTCCCTCTTACACTGAGTAGTTTAGAATTAGAGGATCCAGTCGAGCTATTACGGTAGCATTGTGAAGTAGGTTTGATCACTGTGTTGTTGTGACTGTGTCATGTTGGCACATTTCATTGTTTTGTTTTTCTTCTTCAAGTTGTTGGAAGGCCTGATTCCCATAGCAGTCTTCTCCCCCACTCTCACTAGGTCTTCCCTCTGCTCATTTTAAACTCAACTTCCTGACTGAAGTTAGATCAAGACCTCACCTACTCGTGCATGCTTGGCCTATTTTTCTGAGTTAAAGCGATATTCTCTTGGGTCTACACCCATTCAACCACCCCAATTTATCATTGTGACATATAAAACTGATGGGTATCAGGCTTACCTCTGTTGCAATCCGGAGGTGACTTCTGGTGCTAACATTTCTGGCGTCATTTCTGGGGACGAAGTTGAATATTTTCCCTGGGATTGAATGACATTGAGCCTCTAATCCTGAAGGTGCATCAAGATTCAAAGACCTACAAGATTGCTACTGTACACCTAGAGACTCCATTGTGATGACTCCACTGTGGCAAATCTACTGTTTCAGTTATGGCTTCCAAAGGCAGGCACACACAGTCTACCCTGAAGCTTCCTTTAGAAACACTTGAAGTCGATCCAAAGAAACTTATCATAAAGGTAAAGGCCCTCAAGAAGGAGATTCTACTATTAAACCAGGTATTTTTGATGATTTTCTCCTTAGTCCTTTAGAAGCTCCTATATTTACTTCTCCTTTTCCTATCATACCGTCTACAGGAGTTTCTCAAACTTCGAATTTTGGGAGTGTTCCTGTTGAGTTTTTCCCTCCTGATCTGGGATTGGAGGGAGAAATCCTCATCACTCCTCTCTCCCTTGAGGTTGTACCATGGTTTAGACCCATAACCTCAACAGATTTTCCCACCTCGAGCTTTACCACCCCTCCTCCTATTGTTGCTACTGCTGATGAGTGAAGAGAAACCTCTGTTCCCTTAAACTCGTTATCCTCCTCCTTAGATCCTCTGTGGTTTCTTTTTCCTCCTGCAATCTCAGTACCATTTTCTCCTACCCAGAATCCATCTCCTCCTGGTTATCCTCCTGTTCACACTCCAATGGCAGAAGTTAATCCTCCCATAAACAAAATGGACGCTATAATAGTTTCCCGATATGATCCTCTCATTTTACCTCAGCCTCTAAATTCCCTCCCTACTAGAGACTACTTGAAATACATGCCAAAGTTCACTGGAGAAGAAGACGTAACTGCAGAAGAGCACATGGCTTCCTTCTACAGTTATGCAGATAATCTAAATATTGAAAATGAAAATGTCTGTATGAGAGTCTTTGTCCAGAGCCTTGATGGTGAGGTTAGGAAATGGTTTAGGGAACTGACCCCTCGATCTATTGTTGGGATTGAAGCTCTATATAATGCATTCTTGAGACAGTGGGGAGATAAAAAATATTTCATGTATTACATGACAGAGTTTGGGTCCTTGAAGAGGAAGGAAGGAGAGTATGTCTCTGACTTCTCCAAAAGATTTAATAAAATGTATAATAAGATCCCTATTGAGATAAATCCCTCAGAAGCCTCTGCCAAAATCACTTATGCTAGTGCTTTTGACCCTAATTTCGGCCTCCTGCTCAGATAAAGAAGGGCTACCTCCTTGGATAACATGCAAGATGAAGCCCTGGAAGTAGAATCCAATGTGTTGGCAATTAACAGGCTCAGAAGAAAATATGACAAAGACAAGGGAAGAGGGAGGTCTGAGGCCTTAACCTATGGTTCTTCTATATCTTACCCTCAAGTATATGAATTGACAAAGATGGTAAAGTCTTTGTCTGCAGACATGGAGAAAATCAAAATGGAGGGGAGGCCGACATATAGAAATCCTCAAAATGTTGATAACATAGGCAACAGGAGGTTGAACAATAATGATCCTCAGATTATGCCAAGGAAACACAAGAACAAAGATAGAGAATATCATAGGATTCAAACCCCTCTCCAAAATAACTCGGTTGATGATGAGAAGAAGGAAGAAGAAGAGATTGACCCCGAAATTCATTGTATTGGAGACACCTCCCATTTTCCTCATTTGACTCAATCAACATACAAGAAGTCTCTCATGGACAATCATCTTAATGAGATGAGCAAGGAAGACAATGATAGCAACAGCCCAAACAGATACAACCTTAGATCAAAGAAGAAGGCCAGAATGTCTGATATTCCTGAGCGGCCCACCAGAGAAGAGAAGTCTGATAAAGATGTGGCAGACAAAAACAAAGGTAAGAAAATCCAAGTCCCCTCTCCAGTGGTCCAGATTCATGTTCTTGAAGTAAAAGAAGTCACAAATCCCACATCCTCTTTTAATTTTGAGCATGAAATTCAGAAAATCAGAATTAATGTGCCCCTTTCAGAGCTAGTCAAACATGAGGACTTCAAAAAATCCCTCTCTAAGCTATTTCATCCCGAGCCACCCTACCATCCCACAGACTCAGTAAACCTTCAAGACAAAAATCCATAAGTCATCTTAAGTCCTATGGTAGAAGACATAGATGATTCATCCTGTCCCTTCTACACATCACTAAACATACATGACAAGGTGTTGCATAATTGTCCGATGGATTCAAGGGCTTCCCATAATCTCATGCCCAAAACTGTAATGGAAGAACTCGGGCTGGAAGTCACAAAGGCCTACCATGATTTATACTCTTTCGATTCGAGGAGGGTGCAGTGTCTTGGGGTTATCAAATATCTGGTCGTGACCTTGTTTCAACTGCCCATGAAGAGTGTGGTCATGGATATCATGGTAGTTAATGTTCCCCCCAAGTTTGGCATGCTGTTCTCAAGATCTTGGATAAAAAGGCTGGGTGGAACATTACAAATGGAACTCACATATGCTACCAATCCAGTGTTTGAGGGGGAACATAGAAGGTTGTACAGAGAATCTCAATTGGCCTACATCATCAGTGATTAAGCTAACCCCACTAACCATCCTATATTTTCCCTTGACACTCAATTGGGATCCATTTTACTGCAGCTCACCAATGCTCTCGAGCCCCCTCTAAAACTTAGAAAGAATTCCACTACTTTTCATGAAGTTTCCTCCTCCATCACCTCTGTGTGGAAAATTTTCTTTGATGGAGCCTCCTCCAAAGAAGGTGTTGGTGTTGGAATGGTTTTTATCGCACCAACTCAAATAATTTTTTGGGGATGTCGAGCTGGTTGTAAAACAAGTCAGGAATCTTTAACAAGCCTAACATCCGAGGCTTAGATATTATAGAAATGAATTGTGGGATTTAATAGACATATTTTTCCTGGCTTTCAACATTTCGTTCATTCCTAGAGAAGAGAATGCAGTGGCCGAATCTTTGGTTGTTTCAGCAAGTAATTTCAAATTTCCCTTGCCACCAAAGCTCAAGTATGATATAGAAGTAAAATACAAACCCTCTATACCTAACAATGTCAAGCACTGGAAGGTATTTGAGGATGATCTTGAGATCAAAATATTCTTGGAAGTTTTTGATGAATTTTTTGCATTACATATAGACTAGGATCATGATTCCGAGAGTAACACACACGATGATGTATTTTTAGATAAGATTGTTAATTATCACATGGTGCAGTTACCAAGCAATCACATTCCAAAGGTACTAGTCCCTTTGGAGAGGATCTTTGACAATAATGATGTGGCAGTAAAATCTAGGAAGTTAGTTAATGAGGCAAATATATTTGAATGCAACATCATTATAGAGGAGGATCCTAAGAATGTCAAGCTATCAAGTAGTCTGTCCAAGGAGTAGAGGGTTGAGTATGTTGAGATTTTAAATCATTTCACTGATGTGTTTGCTTGGACCTGCGAAGATATCATAACATATGACACAGTTTTCATAGAGCATAAGATCCCACTGAAATAAGAGGCCAAACCATTTAGGTGGAAATTAAGACAGATTAATCCTATGTTGTTGCCTATCATGGATAGAGAGGTGAAGAAGTTGTTGGATGCTCATATCATTGTTCCTTTGGGGTATTCAGAGTGGGTGTCCAACTTGGTCCCGTTGAGAAAGAAGAGTGGAGAAATCAGACTCAGTGTCGATTTCAGAAACCTAAATAGAATCTGAAAGAAAGACAATTACCCTTTGCCGAAAATGGAACATATTCTACAAAGGGTAACTGGTGCATCGAGGATTTCCATGATTGACGATTTTTTTGGTTATAACCAAATTTCCATCTTACCTGAAGATAGATAAAAGACAACCTTCACCACTCCTTGGGGCACATTCATGTATGCCAAAATTCCCTTTGGGTTAATGAACGCAGGAGCGACCTTTCAGCAAGCCATGGACATAGCCTTCATTGGAGAAAGGGACAAATTTGTGGTCATCTATTTGGATGACATCACAGTCTTCTCCAAATCAGATAGAGAGCACTGTTGTCATCTGAGAAGGGTTTTCTTAAAATGCAAAAGGTTTGGTCTCTCCTTAAATCCCAAGAAATCACTGTTTTCCAAGAAGGAAGGGAAATTATTGGGGCATATAGTATCAACTAAGGGGGGCAGGATTGATCCCAACAGATTTGAAGCAATCCAAACAATGTCACTCCCGAGATCCATGAAAGAAATCCAATCTTTCCTAGGGAAAATTAATTTTTTGAGGAGATTTGTTTCTAACTTTGTTGAGATGGTAAAACTTATAACAACCATGTTGAGAAAGGAAAATGAGGTTAAATGCACTGTTGAGTCCATAGAATATCTTGAACAAATTAAGAAGGCCTTGACCGAAGCACCTATGCTTATCAGTCCTGATTACTCAAAGGATTTTCTAATTTTCTCCTTTTCTTCATCTGACACAGTGGTAGTTGTTTTACTACAAAATAATGCAGAAGGGTTGGAGCAACCCATTTCATTTTTCAGAAGAGCATTTAGATATGCAGAGGTCAAATATGAAATCATGGAGAAGAAAACCTATGCATTGGTGAAGGCCCTTAAAGCTTTCAGAGTCTATGTTTTGCATTCAAAAATCATTTTATACGTCCCTTCAGCTTCTATGAAGGCCATTCTCATTTAGCCTAACATAGATAGGAGAAGGAACAAGTGGATCGCCAAAATCCTCGAGTTTGATCTTGAAATTAAACCCACCAGACTATTTAAAGGCCAGGGTTTAGCCAGGATGTTGGTTGAGTCTAATTGTAAAGCGCTAGGGGTTAACTTCATCAACACTTGCTCAAAAATTTAGCAAGATGAGTTGTCTAATGGAAGCTCTCAAGACAACCCTCCATTGGCAGGATGCACCTGGTATAAAGATGTTATATATTTCTTGTAGGAGTTAAGGCTCCCTGATGGCATGGGAAAAAGAAAGGCAAGAGATTTAAAGCTCTAAGCAATCAGGTATTGCCTCACTGACCAGGTCTTGTATTTTAAAGACACTCTAGGAGTGAGTTTGAGATGTCTAGACCCACAGAGGCCCAAAATATTACATTTGAGTTTCATGACATCTTATGTGAGGGACACCATTTCTGAATGACCACAACCTACAAAATTCTTAGGGCCAAGTACTACTAGCCCACTTTATTCACTAAGGTCTGCAGAAAGATCAGAGCCTGTATCAAATGTCAAAAATTCTTAGGAAAGCAACAGCTCAAGTCCCTACCTCTAAATCCTATGGTAGCTTCAGGACCCTTTTAGAATTGGGGCCTAGACTTTATTGGGGAGATTCATCCTCCTTCAAGTGGTCATCACAGGTGGATCCTAACTACCACAGACTATTTCACCAAATGGATATAAGTTATCCCCACAAGGAGCGCTTCTCACAAGGTAAGCATCAGCTTCCTAGAGGATATCATAGTGAGGTTTGGTTGTCCCAGCAGAATTATCACTGATAATGCAGCCTCCTCCAGGTTTGAGCCTTTGGTCAAGTTCTGTGAGTAGTTTGGGATTTCATTAGTTCAATCCACTCCTTATCATCCCCAAGGCAATGGATTGGCAGAGTCCTCTAACAAAAGTATGATCAAGCTCATTAAAGGACTACTAGAAGACAATAAGAAGGCATGGGATTCAAAGATTAAATTCTCTCTATGTGATGATCAAGTGACAACAAAAAGGTCCCTAGGCATCTCCCCTTTCCATATTCTTTATGGGACAAAAGTTGTTTTTCCTTCTCAGCTGGATCTACCTATAGAAAAATTCTTTCAGTATTATCAAGGAGAGCCTGATGATATGATCAAAAGGATCCATCAATTGGTGGAAGTGTAGTAGACTAGAGAGAAGGTGATGGATAGAGCTCATAACCGTCAACAAAGGATCAAACAAGCCTTTAACAGAAAGGCAAGAAAAGAAGATTTCCAGCTGGGAGATCTAGTGCTTAAATGGGATGCACCTAGACAGGACAAAGGAAAGCACGACAAGTTTGAATCCCTTTGGATTGGGCCCTTCAAAATCTCTGAAGCGTTTTTAAATAATACTTACAGGTTGTAGGATTTGGAGGGAGAGGAGGTTTTTAATGGCCCTGTGAATGGGCATTTCCTAAAGAAGTGTTTTCTTTGAGCCACGAGTGGATCCCCTGTGTTTGTAAATATTGTCTTCTTTCTTTGTTTTTCGATTTTAATAAAGACTCTACAACCCAATAGCAAGGCACTAGAGTTGCACGTTCTTGGCAGCTCACAGGGAGCCTACCATCCCCCATGTAGCCTAATGTTATCACATATTCCTATCAAGACCTTGGGGATCTATGCTTTCTCCTGTGTCTGTAATTTTTCTTTTCTTCTCCCCTTATGTTGACTGATCGTGGTTTTCCTTTCCCATCCCAACATGTCTTTCTCTTTCATTTGCAGTCATCCTTATCGATTGACTAGTCCTTCCCTGTCAATATGCCTGAAAGAGATCAGCCCTAGATTCCTCTGTTTCTTCTGAAGGTCGATCCCTCGTCCTTTTATCTCCATCATTGAATTTTTTCCTTCCCAAGCCTAAGTCTATTCATCCAAACCCCCATTCCCATAGTCTGTAACACTGGAAACAGTCAAGTAGCGAAATCAAATCAAGCAAGCAGGCAAAGAATGGCTTCAATGAAAATGATCTATCATTGAGGAAGATCGACGGTCATCACGTAAACTTGAGCCATGGAGTTTCCCAAAGTTTAGCCTCAAGGCTTGTCCCTACCAGCCAAAGTCATGATTTAATTTGCACCATCCTATCTAGGAGGGGGATAGATGGCAGTTGATTGTGCTATCCCAGGGGTTGGCATTTTGGGGTCATCGTTAGCAAATGCACCCATAGACCGAAACCCCAAAACCCAAAATTCATGAAGCGCCCACGGTTTTAGCCCCGGGTCATAGCTGATGGCCATATGGTGGAGCTAAAGGGATGGGGCTAACATAAATTTTCCCCGTCGTGATTTTGGCCACCGGGACTTTGAAAGGTGAAGGGTCACTCCTCCCATTGCATTGGGAATCACTGATTTGTGAAAGCGCCTCCAAGTTGGGCCCACGGTCCTAGCACCTATTATTGAGGTATCAAGGATGGAAAGCGAGGGTTAGTTGAATTTAAGCACTTGTTGACCAGCGGGCAATCATGGTCATTCAATAAAAGGAGTTTTGGACCTTCGATCCCTCTAGATAGGTGGTAGTCATTTGAACATGTCACAGGATCCGGTGTCAGGGATTTCAAAATCACAGGAACAAGAATTCCCTGTAGGAGAAGTCTCGAAATGCCTTTGAAGATAGGTGCGGGGTCATGGCCCTAGGTTATATTAAGAGTAGAGCCAGAAGAAAAGGAGGCCAGTCTCCCAACCTTGGAGAGCATGCACGTGGTCATCTCTTGTGCCTATAGTCTCAACCACTCTCTAGGGAAGAAAGTAGTTAATGAATACTGAGCAGGTGGTTGAAACCTCAGCTCAATTCATAAATGGAAGGCATGGAAGGTTTGGAGCAATCAACCCATGGTACCCCTGTGTGAAGGTCCCCCTGCAAGGGCCATGCCGATCTGATGTTCCCGTTAGACAAGAAGATCATGTGCACTCTATATTGGAATTTAATGGCTCAACAACTCTCCTACTATTAGTGGCAAGCTGCTCTGAGTATATATAATCAGTTTTTATGTTTTTGTAAGGGTCGAGGGTTGAGATAGGCTCTCATATTGTAAAGTTTTGATGAAGCACTAGTTTCTCTGGTTATGTATCTATATTTGAGACTTCTTGTTTAATGAAATTCATCTTATTTTCATATATTTGTAAACAGTTGTGTTAAAACACTCAGAATTGGAGGATCCAGTCAAGGGTATTTTTGTTGTTGTGATGTATGTTTGATGATAGCAATATTATCACCAGTTTTAGGAAGTTTCCTGTGTTATTTGCTCCCTATTACACTGAGTAGTTCGGAATTGGCGGATCCAGTTGAGCTGTTATGGTAGCATTGTGAAGTAGGTTTGATCACTGTGTTGTTGTGACTATGTCATCTTGGCACATTTTAGTGTCTTGTTTTTCTTCTAGTTCAAGCTATTGGAAGGCATGATGCCCATAGAAATCTTGTCCACCAATCTCACCAGGTCTTCCCTCTACTCATTTTAAACTCAAATTTTTGACAATAGTTATATCAAGACCACACCTACTTGTGCATGCCTGGCCTAGTTTTCTGAGTTAAAGCGATATTCTCCTGGGTCTGTGCCCATTGAACACCCCAATTTATCATCGTGACATATAAAACTGATGGGTATCAGGCTTACCTCTGTTTCAATATAGAGGTGACTTCTGGTGCTAAAAACACACATCATAGGTCTGCCATCATGGGACATGGATCCCACACAATTTCTTGAGGAAAAAACAAAGGAGAAAATACTCGTTGAGGAGATGAAAAATAAATACAGCACTGAAAGGGGGAAGAGTGGAATCATTATCAAACATATCAGTGACATCGTGAAAAGAATGGCCCCAAAAATTATGGCTTGCAAGCTAATCAGAAAATGTCGCAGGAGGAAATCTCGGTCAGGGGTGTCGCATCTGCAGCACAGTGTGCCGAGGGCACCACAATCAACTAGGCCCCTTATCTTTTGAATATGTTTCTAGATGAATGCAAGGATGCGAAGGATCTGGGGACATAATTTCATTATTCATGGATGCTCATGTTGTTATCCATTATGGGATGGAAGGAACCAAACTATGTATTTTTTGCCACCAGACCCAAACCCAATCATGGAGCGAGATACTTATCTCTTGGAGCCACTTCAGATGCCAAGAATAGAAGAAGGAATGCAAAAATATTCGAAGGATATCTTCATGACTTATAAGAGACCATCGCCAACATCTGGAGTATAACTCCACAGGTTGTTGCAAACTATTAGGGAATATCCAACTTCAAGGCCACTAGACATGTGATGTGGATCCAGGCGTGGAAGGCCGCCAACAAACAATGGCTACAACTATGCTATTGCATCACGAAGGGGGACATAGAAATGGCCATCAAGGATTGGGAAGACAAATGGAGTATTCCAGTTCTCACTCGAGACATACCTGTAAGGGTAGAGAAGGAGGAGGCAAGGTAGGAACATACACATACTAAGGAGGTAGGGCAGAAACATACACTACCCCAAGAAGTCACAGTTCCCAAGAAACCAAGGACAGGCCATACCAAACCAAAGTAGAAGAAAGGGGGGACATCCAATATAGGAGTCTAGACGGAGAAGAAACACAATACACAGGCGGCCCAAGTACAACAGAAATAGACCGAGGCACCATAGGGGACTACACCAAGTCCTACTCCACAAGAGCCATGCCTGACTAAGTGGCCAACTACTCAAACAAGGAGTGTGTGAAAGAAGATGAATGTGCATAGAACACCTCCAGAATACACAATCATAGAGGACGATGAAGGAATGGTAGCCCAAATGGTCTAAGATCGCACATTCAAGGATTTTGAGAATTTTGCATGCCACAGGGACATAATTGAAGAAGAACTGGCAGACATGCGACAACTCCTCAAGCAGATCGGGGTAGTGCAGGCAGCCGACAATAGCATAGAAACGTGACCATCAACATCACAGATAGGAGAAGAACCTAAAGAAAGCGAGCAAGATACATTCCAGAAAATACCACAACCAAGTGCAACGTTTCACATTACACCCAAAATGCTGCACATGGATGAGATTGTGGGGCAGAAAGCCCTAAATTATTTGGTTCAATTGCTATTGGTATTGCCACGGATACCAACCAAGGCCCTATATAAACTACAGGTCAGTGTTACACAAGAGGTATAGTCTCATGCATGCACATATACAACTGAACTGCAGTAGGTAAAGGATATTCGAGCAGGCCAAGCTTGAGACCAAAGAGGAGAGGGTACGCATGAAGGGATTGGAGCAGAAAGTGGTCATAGCCTATGAGAAGATTCCAAATTCCGCATAGATGACTGAACTCACAACGATGAAAAAGATTGATCAGATTGTGTAGACAATCGATCAGTACCAATAGGAGATCCGGAATCTCCACGAGCATATCACACCTACCACTCCACCAGAGTTAAGGGAGAAAATGAAGAAGGAGGCAACAAAGAAGATGCAGGAGCTAGAACGATAGTTCCACGTAGTGGATGACTTGTTCAACAAAGCAGTGCAGCTTTGGAAAAAGATGGAAGAGGATCAACAGGTCTAGCAGTGGGACCAGGAAGGAGAAAGGATAAGAATAGCGATCCAAGACATAAATAAGAATCAGAAGACAATGTTAATAATGAAGCATGTCAAATGGGCACAAGACATGAAGAAACTATAGGCAGAACTCATAACTATGCAGACACAAAAAAAGGAGTGCCAAGATCAGATGGAACCACTCTAGGAGTGAACAACAGAGGTCATTGCATGGGTAGAGGAAGCCAATACATATATGGCACAGACCCAGGCAGAGTGTGTAAGGTTTATCAACAACAAAATTGTAGTACAGACATTGGACGCACTTAAGGAGAAGACCGCGTAGGCTCAAACACAATAAACAAAGATCAGGGAGAAGTTCCAAGTTATCACCAGGGAGATTGACAAAGCACACAGAGGTTAGGTGGCTCGAGATGAGCTACATGTCATTGTTGGGGGCTTGTTAGAAGCAGGCCAAAGCAAAAATAAAGTCTATTCTGGGAAGGAAGGCATGCACGAGGAAAGCGAGAACTGGAAGGAAGAGAAACATGTGCACATGCATGGAAGACCTAACGAAGTTAGGGTTAGGTTTTTTTCAATACATGGTAATGGCTGGTGAGCCAGAAATGTATAAATATAGATACCTAGGTCTCATACGAGGGAGAAAGAGAGGTGGATATAGAGGGTCTTGAGGAGGAGTCCTTTTTTTATAGCTAGTTGTAATATTTTTCTATACAACCTAATTTTTTAAGATGTTGATATGGAGCGGATTAAGGAGGGTAGATATCAAGGGTTAGATCGCAGGATAAGGAGCCTGGTGCGATGTATTCCACCTCATAATAGATCTCAACCTGACTGAGAAGAGTTGTAAAGCATAGAATGATGAGGTTTTGGAACTACTATAATAGAAGAGCTTAAGAGCCTGATCTTTGTGGGCGTATCTTAGGAGAGGGTGAATCACGGTAAAACCTGTGTTATGTGATTGAATGCATTTGTTTTTTTATTTTTTTTAAATAGATATTAGTATGCTGAATGAATGAGTTAATTATACTCCATGCATAATTTTGAATGATAGTTTATTGCTTTAATAAGTTAAATACAACTCTCAGCACACACTTCTCAGATCTCCACTCAATCTTGGACTGTAAACACTTGAGTATTGCAGTCACCCATTAAGACTATCTTGGGTGAGACTGCATAGTGCACTTTGTGCACTGCATTGCCTTCTAGTTTACTAGGAGCACCGATATTTTTAGAGGCTTTCTTAGAACCCCAATAGACATGAACCTTGGATCAATCAAGTTAAAGGTATAAACTCATATAAAGTACTAACCAACAGATGGATAGTGAGAGGAAGGGAATCAAAGAGGGAGACATAAAAGGGGGGTAGAGACAGAGAGAGAGGAAGGGATGGATACAAATGGAGACAAATATGGTGAATAGAGAGAGAAAGAGGGGCAGAGAGAGAGTGAGACTCTGGCTAACAACAAGGAGAGAAAGGGTTGGAGAGAGGTGAAAGAGAGAGGGGAGTGTAATATGGGAGGGAGGAACAAAGTAATAGAGAG
>JZKD02S1023397.1:1489840-1508181 GCA_000966675.3 Picea glauca | reverse complement strand
TATGTTTTCTACATATTTTAATGTCTTATGGATTACATTCTATTTGAAAATGTATTTACATGTGCGTGTGTGTGCTTTTTCTTAAATGTGTGCAAAATGCCATTCTAATATATGATTAGCTATAGTATCTACAACTTGATTCAATCTCCTAGGAACATGGATATATGTAATGTAATCAAAGCTTCGTTCTAAGAGACGTACCCTAAGTAACCATCGGTGTAGAGTAGGATCATGAATGCGGTAAACCCCATTTATATGAGACACAACCAGTTGAACGTCTAAATAGACCTAGAGGTGAGAGATACCATGTGACAAAGCATCACGAAGCAACTCTATAATTGCGCTATATTCGGTGACATTGCTTGTGGTATCACCTAAACAAATACCTTCTGAAGATACAAACTGGCCTTGAGGTGTAAAAATCGCCCAAGCTGCAGAAGCAAGCTTCCGAGTGTGTTGGCTAGCATTGTCCGTGAACCCAATGAACACCTCTGATTCACTTGAAATCTACCACAGTGAAAAACATGACATCAGAAAATGACATGTCCATAAAACCAAAAAGACAAAAATTAAAAAAGAAAATGTACAAGAACTATACATATGTACAAGAAGTCACCCGAGGTGACCCACCTACAATTAATAATTCTTGAGGTAGAGCCCATTTCTAGGCTCTGCCAAAGCATTTCCCTCAAAGTCTACCAGATAATAAGTGCCCTTATTTAGAACTTCTTTCACGATGAAAGGTATGAACCACATGGGTTTGAACTTGTCTACCCCCAGGGGGTCCTTATCTTGGTCATAAACTAGGACAAGTTCACCTTCAGAGAAAATTCGAGGACGAACAGACCAATCATACTGACACGTGACTTTTTTCTTGTGAGCCTCATTAGCCAAGGCTGCATCACAATGTTTCCCATTGAGTTTCTTGAGGTATAATAAACACCCTTAAAGAAGTGAAGTGTCTGGAAATAAGTGTACTACCAACTTTAGAGATGGGATCTGGCACTCTATGGGAAAGACTACTTCCTGCCCGTAAACGAGTTCAAAATGTGTGAAACCAGTGGCATTCTTAACAGACGTTCGGTAGGCCCATAAAGCCGAGTATAACTTCAAATTCCAATTTGACTTGGCCGAATTTATCATTCGTTGTAAAATGGTCTTAAGAGATTTATTTACAACTTCCACCTGACCATTTTCTTGTGGGTAGTAGGGTGATGAATGTTCTTGCCTCAATCCAAGAATTGATGTTAACTTAGACATCATTTTGTTCTGAAAGTGACTGCCATGGTCAGTGACAATCTCTCTCGAGACATGGAACCTTACTATAATCTAGTTAAACAAAAAGAGAGTCATGGTCTCTCCATCATCTTTGAACGTTGGCATAGCTTCGACCCACTTGGTGAATTAGTCTACTTCTACGATGATATAACAGTGCCCCTTTGTTGAAGGGGGGTTGCATGTAGTGTAATAAATCCCCCACTTGGTGAAGGGACCAACGGTAATGACAAGAAACATGGGAGCGGGGTGTTCCCTCATATTCCGAGAGAAGATCTGACATGGGTGGCACTTCTTGACTGATTCAACACAATCTTGGATTAATTTCGGCCAGAAGTAACCGGCTTGCAGAATATTTTTGGTGTTTTCCAACCCAGATAAATGAATGCCACATGCTATAGTGTGGTAATCGTTAAGCACGATTTCTTCTTCTTCATGAGTGAGACATCGGTGAAGGATGAAATCTACACCTTGATGATATAAAGTGTCCTCGAGTATAAGATAATTCTTGGCCTGATGGCGTATATGGCGACGCTCATCTCGAGAAGCATAGGTGGGGCACTTCAAAGTCTAGAGATAGACAAGTACATCTCCATACCAGGGGTCTGAAGATGCGATCAAAAACATGTCTCCTTTAATAGATGACTCTTCGAGCATAACATCACCCGACTCGACCGAAAGTTCCAAGATGAGTTTCGTAAAAACCAACGAATTTTTGGATTTTTCCGAAACAAAATCTAAGTCAAATTATTGGAGGACAACTATCCATATACTGATATTTCCACCTATTAATCATCGTTTCAACACGTACTGGAATGGATTTACAATGGAAATGAACGTGGTTTTGTGAAACAAGATATAATGATGGAACTGTTGGACAGCATGAATTGCTGCCAACACAAGTTTCTCAACATGGGAATAATTCAGTTATGCTCCAGCCAGGCCTTGTCTCAGGTAATAAATCACATATTTTGAGAGAAAATGATCCTCCTGAACCAAGACCATACCGATTAAGAAATATTTATTATAATTGGGTGGCCAAAGTAGAGTGGAAGTTGTGAGGGCATGTTTCAATGCGTCGAAAGGGCGTTGAGCGGCTTCGTCCCAATGAAAATGAATTTCCTTCTTCAGTAAACGCATAAATCCCTTTGTGATCTTGGCATAGTTTGTGATGAAACGCCTTAAAAAATTTTCTTTTCCGTGTAAACTTTGAAGCTGAAGGATTGTGCACGGTGGAGGCAACTGAACTATTGCCTCAACTTTGAGAGCATCGGCCATGATCCCTGTTGTCGAAACTATGAAACCTAGCAGATGACTTGATGTCATGAAAAAATTGCATTTGTCTGGATTCAAGAAAATCCGGTAGTAGCAACATCGCTCAAAGATAATTCGGAGGTGTGTGGGATGATCAGTTCTCTTACGAGATCGTGATGCTAAATCATCTAAGTAGGCCTTGACTATATGTTTGAGATCGTGGAAAGAAAAAGACATGGCCTGCTGAAAGGTAGCCCCAACATTTTTCAGACCAAAAGGCATCTTCCAATAAGCAAATGTACCCCATGGAAAAATAAAAGCGGTTTTGTGTTGGTCTTCGGGTTTGATCTGTATTTGATCGTATCTCGAAAAAAAATCCATGAAAGAAAAGGCCTCGCAACCTGTGCATTCATCGACTATCAAGTTGATAAATGGTGTGGGGAAATTATCCTTTGGACAAGCTTTGTTCAAATCATGGAAATCCGTACATACGTGAATCGTACCCTGTTTTTTGTCGACTGAAATGGGATTTGACACCCATTGAGTCAAATGGATGGGGTAGATAAAACCTTCTTTGAGCAGTTTCTCTACTTCAACCTTAATAGTTTTTGCTTTCTTAGGATTAACTGGACGAAGATTCTACCAAACAATCTTAGCATTAGGATAAGTATTGATTTCATGTTCGACTATTCTTGGATCAATGCCTGACATTTCCTCGTAAGACTAGGCAAAAACGTCGCAAAATTATTTAAATAAATCTGTGTAGATTCGAATTTCCTCGGGGGAATAGTCAACTCCAACAAGAATATTCTCCATGACGCTAGGGGTTATGGAGATATCAATAGGTATCGTTTCAGATATTGTTTCCATATTTCCCTCGGTGTAAACAGTGTGCGTAGCCAAGGGATTGATAAGACAAGATCTATCTCCAGTCATAGTCAAAGTGAATTCTCCTGCTTCAATTCTTCTTAACTCTAGGAGGAAGTAAGATCTATGATGGAGATCATCTCAAGGTCTATATGGATGAGTCATTGCTTTGATAATTTTTTTGTATGAAGGAAAAACTAAGTCTAAAGAATCAGTATCGGCAAGGTAACCTTGAGCTCAAGTAGGCTTGAGAATCGGATCTAACTCCTATGCGGGAATCATATCAGGATAGGCGAAAGCTTGTTGGGCTATTGAGTATGCAACGTCTGTCATGGACAAGGGAATGGCCATACCCTGGTGCCCTATCCCTTCCACCGTGGTTGATGGTGAAGTAAGAGTCCACGGATCGTTGAAGTAAGTCGTACGAAATGACGAGACTTGAAAAATCTCAACCTTAGGTGGTCAGATATGAAATTAACATCACTGGAAGGAGGTGGGTAATTGAAAGTACCCATCAAAGGTGGGCCCAAATCAACCCCTATATTGACGATGCCGGGTTGAGGTTTATCAATCATCAGGACCGTGGATGCCCCCAATGAAGGGTCATGATGGGAGAAAGACAACTAATCAATGGTCACGATCCAGCCCTCATGTGGAAACAACAGGACCCGGAAGACTATAGTGACCACTACTTGCATAGCATAGGTCCAACTCCTTCCTAACAAGATATTATAGTCGAGAGACGCATCGACCACTTCAAACTCGATGCATACGGTCTTCCCCCCTAACTACACAAGAAAAGAGGGGATGATGCCATGTGGTCGGAACGAATGATCGTTGAAAGTGGTAAGAAGAGTCGATGATGGAGAAAAAAAGGGTTGGGCAATGGCCTTCCAACATGCCAATGACATCACGCATGTCGAGGCACCCTCATCAACCACTGTGCGAAAAAAAAATTGGATAAAAGTTTTTGTGGTGTAAGCCACTACTATCTGAAACGCCACGTGGTAAGGGAGATAAGGTTATAAGTCGGTCATATCAAGTATGATCGTACCTGGATTACAAGTCTCAACGGATCCTAAGGTGGCTAACAGAGCCTTTCTCTAGGAAGGGCAGCTCTGGACGACCTCCAAAGCAGACTTTGTACAAGGGGGTTGAGACAAATCCTCCACCAGAGAGTAGTTCTAGGCGGCCCTTGCATTTGGATTGTGAGAATATTTCTTGAACACACCTTTTGGGATGTGTGTCATTGTTTTTCCCAACATCTTCTTGATATGGAGAGGAAGAGGTGGGTTTTCAGATTCTTTAATCTTTTCAGAGGTTTTTGGCATTCTGTAATCATGCGCTCTAGTCGATATATAGGCATCACCTTTCATCATATACATGTTTGAAGATGAAGAATTACTCGAAGACAGAGGGGATCCTTGACTACCCCCTTCTGTGCTCAGAGAGGCTTGAGTTAAATTTTTCCCATGTTGAAATGGGTTCGTTAACACAGCAGGTTGTTGCTGCACCAATAAATTTTGGGCCTCCGCAAGATGAGGGCACTAGTGAGTCGGGTGGTCTTCCATGCACAGGTTACATGGATACTTCAACTTCTTCTTTTCTATGTTTCCCCTGCCAGCATTATCGGTAGGTTTCTTATCCCCCTTACCCTTATTTCGTTGTTTATTCTTTCTGTCAGGCTGATGGGTGGCCTTTGGGTTTTTCAATTGCACACTGTGTACATCTGACGTTTGGGTAGGGGGGGCAGCCGAACTAGTGGTTTGGTTGGCCACTTTCTACTGTATAGACAATTGTTGCAATTGTTTTGACAGTTGATCAGCGAGCTTCATTTGTGTTAAACCAACAATACCATCAGCATGTGGTCCAACTCTCTGTCTGGTCTTGTCAAGTATTGACCATGGTGCATCTAGAAAAATTTCATAAAGTAAACCAGAATAAGGGTAAATCATCTCTAGTTGTTGAGCTCTCATTATTGCATCTTCTTCGGAAAACAATCCCGACGTTGCGACGTCTTTGGATAACTGGGGTACCAAAGACTTAAGGCACCACTCTAGCAGGAATTTTGGTGGGATTGGCACTTTTATCAAACTCTTCCAGCATCTTCATTCTCAGATGTGATCAAAGATATGGTTTGCCTTTGTCTGCTCAAAATTGGCCAACAATTTGGTGTCGATGTCATATCTCACAGGTAATTGGAAATGGTTTAAGAAAACCATTGCCAATTCGTCAAAGGAAGAGTATCTCAAGTGGTCGAGCTCAATGTACCATTTCGCGGCACTCCCTATGAGAGTGTGTTGAAACAAACACAACTGGATGGAGTCGTCTTTCAACAAATTGGATGAGCACCATAGATGAAAGGTAGTCACATGATTGCCTGGATCTTCATTAGGCTTAGCTTCAAACTTTGGAATGTATGAAGGCAACTTGATCGGCATAGGAGGCCAATGCAGATTGTGACAGATAGGGTCATTCAATAACCTTGTGAATTCTAGCAAATGCAAAGTTTCCAGAAATGGTATTTTGGGTTGTTGATTATAACCATGGAAAAAGGGGCCTAGAGTTTGACTGGCACCAGGTTGCCAAGAAAAGTTAGGTTGTTGGCCAAGGTTTTGGTAAAACCCATGGCCATGAATAATGTACAGATTCTGCGTTGGTTGAGACATCATCATTTGACTCCCGTAATAGGACATAGAAGGTTGGTCTTGCATTGCATTCCAAGGATTTTGGAAAGGGTTACCCCTTGTCGATCCAATGGGCATAGGTCCTGAGCCTTTCCCAGGGTTCCATTGGCTATGGAAGGGGTTTCCCCCGGTCGGCATCCCTGACGAGGGAACTGATCCCTGCCATGGATTCCAAGGTCCTTGTGAGGAAGGAATTCCTAGGTTTGACCTCTGTGAAAGAATTGTACCCTGCATAGGATATTTGTGTCCATAACCAGGGTTTCCCTCGGCCGAGACAGTGGATGACGAGAAAGCATTGTTACCAAACGCGCTGAACAAACTGAACAACATCTAACCTACCAGCATGCTATAAGAAGGAAGTCCTTGACTACCTTCTCCAAACGAGCTAAAGTTTACGCTTGGCCTAGTAGGATGTTGTTGAGCACCACCAAGCGAAGGGGACGAAGGAAGTATATGAACCCCTCCGTAAGGGAAAGCATTGTAGGAAGCTGAAGCTGCCCCCATGGATCCTTATAGAGGAGTGTTAGAGCTCCCTGCCCCCACACCTAAATTCTATAGAGTGGAGTAGGAAAGGACAAATTTTGTATCGAAGCTAGGCATCCCTATGACAATGGGGGCCTGTCGCACTCTGGGTAAAAGGAGCAGTGATCATTGTTGTTCCAGAGTCTGTACTTAAGGCTTAAGAAAGTACAGTGTCTAGGCATTTGAAAGTGAGTAAAGGATAAAACAGGGAGAAGAGTCAACCTTTGGGAACGGAAGCTAAGGATGATTTCCAGGTTGTCGTTGTCTCACTTCCAACTGTTCCTGAATGTTTATATCTCGTTCAATCATGACCCATGAACGCTCAAGTTCTACTTGGGTGTTGGTTGTTTTAAGCATAGTATCAAAAATGTTTAAGGTGATATGGGTCTGGTCCGATAAACCAGGTTCAATATTAGGTTGTCTTACAATGGGGACAGTTATAGAGGAACAGTAAACTAAAAGTGAGTTCGAGGTTTTTGATGCTGTATCAATTTGATCTTATAAAAGAAAACTTTGAATCCAATATTAAGGATAAAATGCAAACCAAAGGCCTTTTTCCATAACTGAGTTATATTTTAAATAAATGGTGTATGAAATGTGAGAAAAACATTAAGTTGTCTATAACGTGAGGCTCCTATCAAGGGAGAATCTCACCCTATAAATAGAAGAAGAAAATAAGATAATAAGGAATCTGACGAAGCATAAAATATGACAATCTAAAAGGTTCAGAGGTCTTGTACCTGCTAATAGCCGATACAGAGGAAAAACTGTAAACAATATAGATGGCTAAAAATTGATCACCACAGTAGAGGTTTTACTAAATTGCAATGAAACATTCATCATACATATATAAGAGAAATTAAATTAAATATGAAATCATAGAGAAAACAAACTCATATCACAGTCTTGATGGAATTAGGAGTCTCCGGATTGCTTTGTATTAATTCTCAAAAGGAGATAGTCTCTATTACAATTGACCAAAAAGGTCCAACCCTATTTCTTTCTTCTAATTTCATATTTATACAAACTCCTACATGCTAGAAGTTCAATCGTTTCAGGAGTATTTTTGGTTACAAAAAAGAGGAGATTAGACATTTCAATTCTTTGTCTCTATCTCTCTCTTGGGTAACTGGAACGCCTTCCTTTCTTTGCTCCTCAAGTCCTAAAAATATAACAGGCAGACACTTGTCATTTTTTGATACCCAAAACCTGCCCCTTCGTATGCTCGGTACAAGTGACGCATTTCTCCTTCAGCTGGGCTATCAACCTGGAAGGTTCTGCTTGATTATTTGCCTCAAAAGTGTAATAATCCTTCACTAATTGTGGCAACTTCCCTTCTACCTGTCGATCTTCGACGCTGATAGAACATAAATGTACACTTAGTTTTATTAGCCATTTATCTACTTGGATTATATCCATCTGGGTTATCTGTGATATTTCAACCAATTCTCATTCCTCATTCTCCTTGATATTGAGTAGATGCTTGGCTATATTAATCTATCCCAGTGCCTCAGTGTTGTTTTCACTATCGAGATTCAACAACCCCCTATCTATGAAGCCTAAAATTTCTTCACACAAGTTTCTTCCCTCTTTAGCTCGTTGTTTTCCTTCTGATATGTTATGATCCCATGCCTTTAGAAAGATGTTACCTCGGGTCTACTCTGGGATGGACAGCCTGGAACTACTCCCCATTTCCCTTTTTTTCGTGGCTATAACAGCCTCTTGGAAAATGACCCGAGCCGCCCCAGCTTCTTTTTCTCTGAAGGAGATGTTTTCCAATGCTTGATCAATGAGTTGGCAGTGATTTTGAATAGTTTCCACTTTAGAAAGTAAACCTTGTTGAACGGATGATATTCTTTTTCATATTTCTATGGCTTGGGATTGGAATATCCCGATATCTATCATATGGATTTTGGCGAAATTTAATTTGGCCTCTAGCTGCCCTATCAATTCTTCTTGATGGTTTATCTGTGATTTGTTGGTCTAGGCCACCTGCTATGTTTGTTCGAGATCGGTTTGGAACCACTTGATTTCCTTTTGATCAGTTGCTTTAGCTTTCTCTATACCTGAATTCACCTGATCTCTGGCAGTTATCTATGTTGTAGCCAGTTTAGCCTCCAAAGTTTTGATTAAGCGGTTTTCCCGCTTCAACAGATCTCTTAGGGACTCAATAGAATATTGGTTGGCTATAGCGAAATCCCCCAATGTCCCTGCTATCTGAGCTGAAAATTCTTTCTTCTTCATATCTTTTCCATCGACTAAGATTTTAAATTTCTTGGCTACCTTGCCTACTTCTTGATAAAGCTCTTGCTTCACAACGGCCTTTCTCTTCTTATTGAATAAAAATTCATTCGAAGGCAATTCCACCATTATGGGCGATAGTTCTTCACCGAAAATCCAACCAACGTCTGGGACCCCTTTCGTGGATTGTAAGGGGGTAACAAAAACAATAGGAATACCGATTTGCTTGGATGATTTCTCCAGAGTAACAACCGAGGTTGATTTTCTTGTAGGATTGGGGGTCTCAGCTTCCTGTTTCGGGCCCCCAGTTTGCTTCTTCTTCTCCTGGTGTTATTCTTGGTTAGGTGTTGAATATTTGGAGCCCTTGGCTTCTGCTTGTTCTACATCTGCAATCATTGGGTTCTTACCCTATAGGACTGGGGGAAGGAAGCTCCGCCGGTGTTCCTGAAATTTGAAAAAATCGGCCATCCCTTCGGGCGACAGAGCTTGTATCCGACTCAAGGCCTCTACATAGGATCTTGCACCTTGAAAAATATCATCATGAGGCGAATTCTCGTGTTCATATCTTTTAAGGCCACAATTAACTAGGTGATTACTCACGATCATGTGTGGGTCGTGTTTCTTGAACTCAATGTGGACGAGTTTAATATCTTCCAAGGCTACTACCTTGGCCTTCGCATGTCCTAAATTTAATAAATAATACGTATTCAAATGAATGGGGAAGGGTGGCCATACCATTTTTGAAAATCCTTTAAGCTCTTTGCTTATACCACCAATCACGGTTTTCCTAGCGATTTCGTGACAAACCAACCTATCTGGTATAAATAATGGTAGAGCATATGGAGGAATATAAGCGCCAAAAACCATGATATAGGAAAATTCTGCCTCTATGTACCAGTCGGCCATGCTGCTCAAGTTGGCCATGATGCTATTTGAAATCTTAGGCGGTGGATTACCGAAGATGATGACATGCATCAACACCATTACCCAATTGAAAATCTCGTATACGAAGTCTGCGGCCTTATCCTCCCAAAGTTTTGAATGGTAGACATGGATAGGCTTAGCATCATATGGATTCCAGCTCCAGCTCATTAGCGGAAAAGGTGTCATGAAAAAAATGACGTCCATGATATATGTGGACAAAAAAAATGAAGCGGGCTTCCCATTTGCCTTCTGCGTCCGATATTCTATAATACGGTTGGTTAAACTGTCTGACAACAGTTTGGCCTAGTCAAAGGAACAACCTCCAGCGACTGTATGAATCAGAGGCACCCATGGGAAAAAGAAATGTGTGGTCTCCTCCCTACCATACAATCTGTAGGTCATCATTGCTATGTACTTGAATTGTGGTTCCAAAGAAGAGATTGAATAAACTCCATTACCGTCTGCCCTGAACTTTGCAGGGTACGAGACCCAATCCTTGATCATATCAAACAAGTTTTTGTCGTATTGCTCGCATTCCTTCCACTTAAAACTTTCCAGAAACTCAGCATTTTGTGATAAGTTTGATGTGGGTGGAAATTGGTACATCACCTACAATTGTTCTGGTCTGAAAGTCCTGACAATCACTTTTTTCTCGTTGATAATGGTTCTGGTCAGGATATCCACATGATCCAATGCCCATCAGATCATATCATAATATGAAAGGAGTCATGGCTCGGCCGCTACCTTATGCATCTATGATTGAAGGACGATCGTGTATTTGGTGACCAAGTCATCTCTCTCATTATCACTAGAATCGTCTGAACAATTCACCAATTATGACTGTAGAACCTCAGAGACGTATGACCAGGTTCTGACAGAATCAATACTTCGGGGAGAAGTATCATAAATAGTATCCATGCCTTGCCCTGAACTCTCAGCACTCGCCTTAGAAGCCTTTCATGGGGCCATGATAGATGACTCTGACTTAGTTCTCCTACAGTAAAAATCTGTATACATACAAAAATTAGCTCAGCAAGAGAAGCTTCTTTGCGCAAGATAGAAATGGAATTTGAAATAATGAGAGAAGGAACTCTATATCCTGACCATTTAAAACACTGGAATCCTTACAAACAGAACTGTCAAATCATTTTTTGGGAAAAGATCTTGCCATAAAAACAACCTCTTTACCTATCACTTCAAATAAATGCCATAAATTTTGACTGGTGACACAAGTTGGCGTAAAATATTTAAAATTAATCCATAAATGGAGTGCGTTAAAATTTGTATTAATGTACTGATTAATCAGTTTCATCTTTTTAATTTAACCTTTCTTTAATCGTTAATCACCTTTTTCGGCATTCTCTGTATTGGGAGATTTTACTTCTAGCTTTCGACCCCTTAAAACCCGAGATCGCGAGGACGCAATCTAGTTAAGCAAAAACGTAATCCAAATTAAGTGTTTAACTAATCAAGTTTAATTAATATCGTGACTTCGCGACTCAGGGATACGAAGGTATATTTTCTTGGAAAATCCTATGCCGAGTCGCGAAATCCCGATAGAGTTTAACTATGGTAAAAATATTCACCCCTGACACTAACCCGGGTAACCTGCGCAAATGTCTCATGATTTCGCCTATCGGAGTTATGATAATAAGAATTTTGGTGAGGGAGAACACCGAGACGTGAAATCCCAACAACACTTAACTAAGGTTTAAGGAACTTTACTCTCGGCGCTAACCTAGGGAAGCTTTCAAGGTTATTTTGCGACTTCGCACATCAAGGCTTAGAAACAGTGTGACTTGTAACTCCCGAAACGCGATATCCCGAGGTAAAGAAAAGTGAAAAATCTCGTTCAATGGTTAAATGGAAATGGAATTAGGAGTAAAATAACCATCACCACTTTGCATATCGGGACTATTGAAATTTTCATTGGGTAAAGGTCACGAAGTAAAAGACAACTTAAATGGCCAACCTTTGATTGTAAGAATTACACTTAAACTAGTCAAAAAAGGTGGCTCCAACATAGGCTCCAACCAGGGATCCCGTCTCCCTACGAGACGGGAAGAATAGTAGACCACGTGCATGTATTGGGTAAATGGATTCATTGGTTTTACTTCTGCGAAACTCGCTTAAGGAAAGGGGATACAGAGGGAAGAAGAGATTTCATCTCTTACTTCTAAAAAGCTTTTCAACACTCAAATACGTTTCACACTCAGCTGCAGTCCCTTTCACGACTTTCTCTTTCTATTTACTGAATTTATGTCTGCATTAAGACAATCAAAACAGTCCTAGGAAATCCAATAGATCTTGTGGCTTTTGTTTTACATCAAACGAAGTTTATTACATGTTTTTAATCAGGGAGCGTTGTCTAAACTTAGGATGTAGATCCGTTTTCGAGAAAATTGATTACTAGAGTAGAGTGAGATTCATGTATAACAACCTTACATATATCTTAGATATTGATTCACTGCCAGCGAGCCTGTTCAGTACCCCGGTGAAGTTATCTGGCCCTTTTTTTTTAATTTACTTTCACCACTTTGAAATATATTTATGCATTTAAATGTTGAGACGAGGGCAATCATTTCTGAATTTCCTTTCATCGTCTCTTCGGACTAGATGGGACAATTAAATATGACTTTCCTTTCACCATCTGTCTTATAATTTACTTTTTAAAACATGAAGTGGGGGCAATCAATTTGTATGAGGGATGATATATGTGTAATATTTTGCAATGGAGGTCTGTCAACTTACTTTGATTACTCGGTACCAACCTTCCCTTAACTTTCACAACACCTTAGCCCACAAGGAAAAAGGGGAAAAATTATTTCTAGGGGTCTTCCTTCGAGCAAGCCTCAATCTTTCGAAACTATTGAAAAACCTAGAATAGTCAGGATCAACCTACGCATAACTTTGTTTAACAAGACACTGAGGAGTTGTGAAGACCAGCTTACTTTCCATAATAAGCTTTACAGCTTTCAAAGTTAAAATGTAATCTATTATCCCCATGTATATAAACCCAAAAAGATGCTTGGCTTTTTAAGAAGGTAAATCTAAAGACCGAAAGAAAGGTGACAGATAGAGATTTGTAAACTGAGAAACAAGGGTCAAAAATTAAAACCAACCCTTGAAACCCTTTTCCTAGAGATGCTTTACTTTTTCTACTTATTTTAACTACCTCCTATATTTATTTTAAGTTAAATTCTTAGGACCCAGAGCAAGTAGTTGTTATTTTTAATAACAGTCAAGTGAAAACATTATATTTATGGGACCATTACAGTGCTTTGGAGACCTTTGTTTTTAAAAAAATAGAATTCTCATGAATTCGTACCTTTGCCTTACCATTTTAAAATGAACGAAAACCTTTTCTATCACCTGTTTTCGGCGAATTTAGTCTCCGATATATGACTTTCTATTTTCTCCTTTCGCTCATTTAGGTCGCAAACCAAAATCTTGTAAACACGAATAGTGTCTTTTAAAAGAGATAAATGTATTGAAAATTGCGTATCTCTACTTCTACAAAATTACTGACCTAATTAATTAAAGGTGAAAGTAAACTTACCCCAAAGAAATTATGAAATAGAAAGAAAGTACAAACTGGTATATACAATGGAAATCTTTTGGGAAACAATTATTTCATGTAGTGTTTTAAATAATGCCCGTTAACAGGGGCGTTGAAGATTTTACCGTCCATATTTTCTAATAGGAATGATTTTTTTCCTTCGGGAGCTACAACTTTAAATGGTCCATACCATATATGATCGAATTTACTGTGTTTCATTGAATCTTCCTTTCTAACATCCCATTTCAAGACTAAATCGCTAGGGAGAAACTCTTTGTCTTTTGTCTTACGGTCGAATAACGTTTTCATGTTGTCTTGGTATTTTTGCAACCTTTCGTCCACTTCGACCCTGTGTTGTTGTACTTCAATTATCTGGTTTATCCTTCTTGTGACATGATTTGGTTCTTCTTTCTCATCTTGCCATAGTTTCATTACGGGAAGTGCCAGGTTTATGGGTAATACCACGTCAGTCTCGTACACCGTTTGGAAAGGAGAGGTGTCGAAGGATTTTTTCGTTCCTATCCGATTCTCCCTGACTTTGGAATTGACATCTGAGAAAAGTTTAGGCCAATAATACCCTGCCCTTAGGATTTTATAAGCTGTCGTTCTCCAAGCGTGATGTCCCTCGCACACTCCTTCGTGGAATTCGCTTATGACCTCTGTTTCAGATTCAAAAAAACAAACCAATAGGAAGCCAAGTGGGTCCTTCCAATACAATTAACTCTCATATATAAAGTATTTGACCGCAGTTTTAGCATCCTGGATTTGGATGGGGATAAATCACTTGGGTATTTCAAAGTTAGTAGGTAGGACACTATGTTTTTGTACCAATCAAAGAATGTAAACTTTTCTTCGATTCTAATTTCACTTGTTTTCTCATAGAGCTCATTCATATCCTTACCTTCTTCACATCCCTGTAGGCTATTTATACCGAGGGCTCTGAAATTTGATTCAGCTAAGAGTTTAGCCAAACTTTGACCCTTTACTAGTTTTGTTGGCTTTATCTCCAGATCAAATTCTTGAATTTTAGTGAGCCACCGTCCCCTCTTGCCATCATTGTCAGGTTGAACTAAAATTTCTTTTACAGAACTAGTAGGTACATATGTGATTATCTTGGAATGCAACACATAAGTTATGAAAGCCTTTAATGCCTTCACCATAGCATATGCTTGTTTTTCCATTATATCATATTTGAGTTCTGCGTCTCTGAGACTTTTGCTGAAAAAAGCTATTGGTTGTTTGAAACCTTCTTCATTTTTCTAGAGGAGCACCGCGGCAATTGTATGCTCGGAGGCAAACGAGAAAATGAGAAAATTCTTTAGATAGTCAGGGATTGCCAGTACAAGTGCCTCTCCTATAACCTTTTTGATACGTGAAAATGATTCTTTGGCCTCTGTTTTCCATTTCACTTCATTTTTTTTCTTTAACATACCTGTGATCAATTTCAAAATTTCAACAAAGTTTGGGATAAACCTCCTCAAAAAATTTATCTTTCCTAAGAATGATTGAATTTCCTTTACATTTCTAGGAATATTTATTGTGTCTATAGCTTGAACCCTACTAGGATCAATTTTAATTTTGTCTCGAGACACAATATGGCCCAGGAGTTTACCTTCTTGCATGGCAAAGTGAGACTTTTGGGGGTTTAAAGACAGACCAAACCTGCGGCATTTTTCGAAAGTCTGTTTGCGATGTATTAAATTATCTTCGTCAGATTTAGAAAAAACGGTTAGATCATCGACATAGATAACCAAAAACTTGTCTCTTTCACTGACGAACGTGATATCCATAGCACGTCGGAAGGTGGCACCTCCATTCATTATACCAAAAGGCATTTTATCATACATGAATGTACCCCAGGGTGTAGTGAAGGCTATTTTTTCTTTATCTTGTTCATTTATGGAAATTTGATTTTACCAAAAGAAACTTTCAATCATCGACATCCTATTTTCCCCAACTACCTTTTCTAAAACGTGATCCATTTTAGGTAGAGGGTAGTTGTCTTTGAGGGAAGACTTATTTAGATTTATGAAATCAACACACAGTCTAATCTCCCCATTCTTATTTCTAACCGGGACTAGGTTTGCTACCCAATCAGAGTATCTCAGTGGTACTATTATTTTCGTGTCTAAAAGATTTAACTTCCCTTTCAACTACGGGTAATAAGATAGGGTTGATTTGTCTAAGTTTTTGTCTAAAGGGTTTGACACGAGGCTTCAAAGGTATCTTGTGTTCGATCACAGTAGTGTCGTAGGTTCTAAGCTCTTCATAAGACCAAGTGAAAATGTCTTTATACTGTGTGAGCAAATATTTATACTTGTTTTTTACCTCAGGAGGATGGTACTTTGATATTTTCACCATCCTAGGCTCCTCTTTTTTCCCTACATCGCAATCTTCAACCTCCTCTAGTTGGGGTTGCAGAGTGGATTTTAAGGGCATGTCATTCTAATCGAAAAGTCTCTCCAAGGGAATTAGTCCCTTTGGAATCTAATTATTTTTTAAAACCAACTTGCGATGGTTAGTAATTTTTTCTCAGAACTCTTGAGGCTCCTCTCCCTCCTGCATAATCCAGGTATGATCATTTTGGTCCTCCTGGTCAATGTGGGTTTCAGAGAAATCACCTACCATTTCGAGGAACTTTTTGATCTGTTCATCATCTTCAAAAACCTATCAGTGTTGTATATTGTTTGGTATGGATGGTCTATGCCTTACCTCTATCTGGGAATTTAATTTGAAAGCGGTGGGAGGTACAAAAGTTGAAGTCACTTTGGCCAGCAAATTGGCTTGCTGGTTTTCAGCCCAGGGGATGAAATGTACCTTTACTGATGAAAAGAAATTTTCCATAAGGTCCCAGGCACAGTTTCTGCAAGATCTTAATCTTGGGTGTTTGGCCTGGTAGTCCTAATTTATCAGTTTTACTATCAACTTTGCATCTCCATAAACTTCCAGGTTCTTTATGTTCAACTTCCTGGCAGCTTCCAACCCTAAGACTAAGGCTTCATACTCATAGACGTTACTTGTGTAGTCTATATCCCACTAAAGCCTATAAGAGAAAGGGATAACAAAATCGTTTTTAGGTGCCACAAAAAGTACTCCTGCACCCGCTCCTTCGCACGACAGGGCACCATCAAAAAAAAAATTCCAAATCCCAGTACTATACATATTTTCATAGGTCTTTCCTGATTCATTATTTTCTAAGTAATTCTCTTCTGCATAGCTATTTACATCATCATCAAAAGACAGTATACAATTTCCTAGATCTTGATCGGCAATATAAATAGGAAAATTGTTAGGATTTTGAGGGTCACTCACTGTGTAGGCTAGCCTCGTTTCCCTGTATAAACGAGTAATTTGTCCACCAAACACAGGAATCATGGCGTAGGTCATGTATAGTTGGAGAGACCCACCAATTTTGGCTCCCCACGACCTAGATAGCAATAAGTCATACTTCGGGGATATATCGGCAATAACCACATCCATCAAGATGCTTTTCACTACGACCTGAGCAAGAGTGACTACTAAATATTTTATCATACCCATGCACTTAAATATTCTTGAATCGAAGGAGTAGAGATCTCCATAAGGCCTACTGGTCTCGAGGCCTAGTCTATCCATAATAGTTTTGGGCATCACATTATGTGAGGCCCCAGAGTCTAGCATGAAGTTATGCAACAGTCAATCATGCACATTTAGAGTGATATATAAAGGAGCTACGGTGTCTCTGGCACCCTAAAAATGTGGACCAAAAGTGATATTGGGCTTATCATCTTCCAAGTTTATCACATCAAAGTGACTTTCTAGCTCTGAAAAACCTATCACTTTGGTCATCTACTTCCGATATACAGGATTCTTAGCTAATTCCACCAAAGGGATTGGTATTTTTATCTTATTTATCTCATTTTTGAGGCTGAACCCTCCACCACCTTTGTCTATTTCTTTGGTTGAAACCCTAGACTCCTTCTTTTCTAATTTATTTATTTGTGTTGATTTATCACCTATGAGTTTATCTGTCGATATATGTGTTTCAGCTATCTTGGTTTCCTTTGTTTGGGTCTCAACCTCCTTTACTATGGGATTTAGCGAGTCTTCCCCTTTCATTTTTCTATTAGATGTATCGGTCTCTTTCGAGGCGGGCTTGTATACTTCACCCCTAGGGAGAATATTCTTGGGTTGAAGAGTCAATACAGGTTTTTTATTAGACCTCAAGTTATACCTCGATTGGACCTCAGCCATTATAGAATTAGTCATTTCTTGACATACAGCGAAATCGGTGTTGTTTATGTCCTTGTATTTATTTGACGGTTATTGAGTGTTCAAGGAATTCTCGTAATATTCTTTCGTTAAGTAAGGTTGTGTACAGTCGTCACCTAAATTTGTCACATCTTCATCCAAATCTTCAAAATCTTGCAGGTCATTTCCTCCTATAAAATTTTCATTTTTTAAAGGGGTTTGAATTTTTTGGTCTTCATTTTTAACATGCCTTTGTTGATTTTGAGGATTAGGGTTTCTTCTTAATTCCCTCTTAATGAAAGGATTGGATTTGGATTGATATAGCTCCATTCTAGAAATTTTATTTGATAACTCCTTAATTATCCTAGCCATATCATCCATTTTGTCGTCTGTGGATCTATTTGATGCTGAGGGTCCCGCTTGTTCCCTAAAACGTTTTCTTTGTTTCCCA
Organism: Picea glauca; assembly: GCA_000966675.3. Classification (NCBI taxonomy): domain Eukaryota; kingdom Viridiplantae; phylum Streptophyta; class Pinopsida; order Pinales; family Pinaceae; genus Picea; species Picea glauca. The sequence goes on along the minus strand of JZKD02S1023397.1, from coordinate 1,490,171 downwards.
TTTCTACCTTGGTTTTCAACTTGCCAGAAGCCATCATATTAGACTCGATTTCTATGGCATCATCTTGCATTCGGGTTAGGGTAGCCCCCCTCCTTTTATTGAAAATACTGAGAGGGGGGGGTGAATCAGTATTTGAGCTATCAATCAATTTTTAACTTTTCTTTTACTGAAAAATCTTAGTCTACTTTATAGAGATCAGTTGTTGTATATTCATAGGAAAACAGTAGTGCATCCAAAGATCTTATTATGGATTTCTTTATTCATCAGATGTCTTTTAAACAGTAAATCAACAAACTGAACTAACACAGATGAGTAGCACACATGAACACCA
>JZKD02S1023397.1:1470334-1481821 GCA_000966675.3 Picea glauca | reverse complement strand
GTAGCCAAACCTTTACTCCCTTTAAATACCTTGCAGGTTCTCATTGATCCAACGGTGGTCGGGTCCCTGCGCTCGGATCTGACGGCTGAGACCTGTCCTCCTATCGAGCTTCTCCTGATGGTATATCTCCCTCGCAGCTTCTGTCTGATCTGACGGCCCTCGTTCTTTCGGGTATCCACTTCCAATCTGATGGTGCAGATCACTTCTTCTGCATGCCAACTCCCGCGCTTACCATCTGTGCAGCTTCTCCCGATCCAACAGCTGTCGGGATTTTCGAGTGTGATCCGACGGCTCTCGGTCTCTTTCCTGTGCTCCTTACATGTAAAAGAGCGCTATGCCTCCTGAGCTTATTATTTTGTTTGACCAACAATCCTGTGTACATACATGCCATCTTTATTGTTGTACTTGCCATCAATGACAAGTATATGCTACCTGTTAATCATTTCCAACACCTTTCTCTCAAAAGGAGTGCGAAATCAGGTTCGAAGGCTTCCACAAAGGTCACCTTCACTGCGGTTTGGGATGGTTTAACTTCAACCGAGATCTTATTATATAATTTGTTAAATCTTTGAATGAATTCCATAACGGTTTCTGAATTCTTTTTCTTTAAAGAGACGAACTCTGTCAAATAATATAAATGGTCTTTCCTTTTTCCCCATTGTCTAAGGAAAGAGTCTTCCAAGGCTTCATAGGATAATATTGATCCTGTGGGTAGACGTCGAAACCAGGTTCGTACCTGTCCTTCAAAAGTTTGAAAAAACAACCTCAAATATATGTCTTCGTGTTCAAGGCCTAGGATATCAGTGAATTGATCAAATAAGTTTATATGTTTGGCTACGGTCAAGTCCCCTTCCCCTGTAAATTTAGGTAATTTTTTTATGTAATTTTTAGGAAGGTCATGAAGAGCGATGGGCAGGACCAAAGGTGCATATCTCGTAGCTACGTTAGCGAAGACTCTGGGAGGCGGGGGAGGCGCTTGGCCCCCCACTCCTCCTCTTGGAGCCACTCCACCTCCTCCTCCGACGGTCGCCATTGGTACTACCAGGTAGCGAAAAGGTGTGTTATATAGAGGGTTCTAGAAGACTAAAAGTGAATTTCTAGCTTCTTCGAGAGATGAGAAAAGCGAAGACGCGTAAAAAGAGATGTGAGGAATCGACTCCTCGGATTTGCAAGAGATGTAATTAGGGGAACCCGTGGGTGTGGAATTTGAGTATATGGTATACTCTTCAAGACTCAGTGAGGTAGAGAAGTCTAACTGAAGAGTTGGAGAGATATCAATCTCTGATAAATTCACTGCGGGGTTTTTACCTTTGTGTACGCCAAAGGTTGTCAGACGGATCTCACTTTTAACTTCAAAGAGAGTTAAATTTGGGTTGATGGTTTCAGGGAGGGGATTGTGTGAAGTTGAAGGTTCAAAGGAACTCTTGGTATTGAGTTGTGGGAGCTTAAGCTGGTAGACTGTAATGGTTGGCTTAAGGGAACCTCTAACTTTCAGTATTTTTTCAGGATCGAAAACGAGCGTGGTCTGTTTACCCTCCAGGTTTTGACTGGTGTTCCTTCGACAGGATGCCAGCTTATTTAAATGTGGAGTCTCCAAGTGAAAGATAATACAAGCCTTTATAAGGTGTTCACTATTTATTCACTATCAAAGGGTGAAACTTGGAAAAATGTCATTCTTCCCAGGGAAAAGGTTTCGTAACTTCATTCCCCGGCAACGACACCAGAAGATGTTGTTCCAGAGTCTGTACTTAAGGCTTAAGAAAGTACAGTGTCTAGGCATACTAAAGTGAGTAAAGGATAAAACAGGGAGAAGAGTCAACCTTCAGGAAAGGAAGCTAAGGCTAATTTCCAGGTTGTCCTTGTCTCGCTTCCAACTGTTCCTTAATGTTTATATCGCATTCAATCGCAACCCATGAATGCTCAAGTTCTACCCAGGTGTTGGCTGTTTTAAGTATAGTATCAAAACAATTTAAGGCGTTATGGGTCTGGTCTGATAAACCGGGTTCAATAGTAGGTTTTCTTACAACGGGGACAGTCATAGAGGAACAGTAAACTAAAAGTGAGTTCGAGGTTTTTGATGTTGTATCAATTTGATCTTATAAAAGAAAACTTTGAATCCAATATTAAGGATAAAATGCAAACTAAAGGCCTTTTTCCGTAACTGAGTTATATTTTAAATAAATGGTGTGTGAAATGTGAGAAAAACATTAAGTTGTCTATAAGGCAAGGCTCATATCAAGGGAGAATCTCACCCTGTAAACAAAAGAAGAAAATAAGATAAGAAGGCATATAACGAAACATAAAATATGACAATCTAAAAGGTTCAAAGGTCTTGTACTTGCTAATAGCCAATACAGAGGAAAAACTATAAATGATATAGATGGCTAAAAATTGATCACCATAGTAGAGGTTTTACTAAATTGCAATGAAGCATTCATCAAACATATATAAGAGAAATGAAATTGAATATGAAATCACAGAGAAAACAAACTCATAACACAGTCTTGTCGGAATCAGGAGTCTCCGAATTGCTTTGTATTAATTCTAAAAAGGAGATAGTCTCTATTAAAATCGACCAAAAAGGTCCAACCCTGTTTCTTTCTTCTAATTTCATATTTATACAAACTTCTATATGTTGGAAGTTCAGTCATTTCAGGACTATTTTTGGTTACAAAAAAGAGGAGATTAGACGCTTCAATTCTTTGTCTCTGTCTTTCTTTCGGGTAGTTGGAACTCCTTCCTTTCTTTGATCCTCGAGTTCTGAAAATATAATAGGCAAACAGTTGTCATTTTTTGATACCCAAAACCTGCCCCTTCGTTTTCTCGGTACAAGTGACGCATTTCTCCACCAGCTGGGCTATCAACCTGGAAGGTTCTTCTTGATTATTTGCCTCAAAAGTGTAATAATCCTTCACTAATTGTGGCAACTTCCCTTCTACCTATCAATATTTAGCGCTGATAGAACATAAATGTACACTTGGTTTTATTATCCATTTATCTACTTGGATTATATCCGTCTGGGTTATCTATGATATTTCAACCAATTCTCTTTCCTCATTCTCCTTGATATTGAGTAGATGCTTGGCTATATTAATCTGGCCCAGTGCCTCAATGTTGTTTTCATTATCGAGATTCAACAACCCCCTATCTATGAAGTTGAAAGTTTCTTCACACAAGTTTCTTACCTCTTTAGCTCGTTTTTTTCCTTTTGATATGTTATTCTCCATGCCTTCAGCAAGATGTTACCTCGGGTCTGCTCTGAGATGGATAGCCTGGAACTACTGCCCATTTCCCTTTTTTTCATGGCTATAACAGCCTCTTGGAAAATGACCCGATCCACCCCAGCTTCTTTTTCTCTAAAGGAGATATTTTCTAATGCTTGATCAATGAGTTGGCGGTGATTTTGAATAGTTTCCACTTTAGCAAGTAAACCTTGATAAACGACCGATATTCTTTTTCGGATTTCTATGGATTGGGATTGGAATATCTCGATATCTATCATATGGCTTTCGACGAAATTTAATTTGTCCTACAGTTTCCCTATCAATTATTCTTACTGGCTTATCTGTGATTTGTTGGTCTGGGCCACCTACTCGATTTCCTTTTGATCAGATGCTCTAGCTTGCTCTATACTTGAATTCGCTTGATCTCTGGAAGTTGTCTCTGTTGTAGCCAATTTAGCCTCCAAATTTTTGATTAAGTGATTATTCCGCTTCAACTGATCTCTTAGGGACTCGACAGAATATTGGTTGGCCATAGAAAAATCCCCCATGTCCCTGCTATCTAAGATGTAAATTCTTTCTTCTTCCTATATTTTCCATCATCTAAGATTTTAAATTTCTTTGCTACCTTGTCTGCTTCTTGATAAATCTCTTGCTTCACAATGGCCTTTCTCTTCTTATCGAAGAAAAAATCATTCGGAGGCAATTCTTCCACTATTATGGGCGATATTTCTTCACCAAAAATCCAACCAGTGTCTGGGACCCCTTTCATGGATTGTAGCAGGGTAACAGAAACAATAGGACTATCGATCTGATTGGATGATTTCCCCAAAGTAAAAACTGAGGTTGATTTTCTTGTAGGATTGGGGGTCTCGGCTTCCTGTTTCAGGCCCCCAATTTGCTTCTTCTTCTCCTGGTGTTCTTCTTGGTCAGGTGTCGAATCTTTGGATCCCTTGGTTTCCGCTTGCTCTACATCTGCGGTCGTCGGGCTCTTACCCTGTAGGACTGGGGGAAGGAAACTCCACCGGTGTTCCTGAAATTTAAAAAAATCGGCCATTCCTTTGGGCGACAGAGCTTGTATCCAACTCAAGACCTCTGCATAGGATCTCGCGCCTCAAAAAATATCATCATGAGACTAATTCTCGTGTTCATATCTTTTAAGGCCACAATTATCCAGGTGATTACTCACGATCCTATGTGGGTCGTGTTTCTTGAACTCAATGTGGACGAGTTTAATATCTTCCAAGGTTGTTGCCTCGGCCTTCGCATGTCCGAAATATAATAAAGAATAGGTACTCAAATGAATGGGAAAGGGTGGCCATACTTTTTTTGAAAATCCTTTAAGCTCTTTTCTTATTCCACCAATCATGGTTTTCTTAGCGATTTCGCGACAAACCAGCCTATCTGGTATAAATAATGGTAGAGAATATGGAGGAACAGAAGCGTCGAAAACCCTGATATAGGAAAATTTTGCCTCTACGTACTAGTCGGCCACACTGCTCAAGTTGTCCATGATGCTATCTGTAATCCTGGGTGGTGGATTACCAAAGATGATGACATGCATCGGCACCATTACCCAATTAAAAATATCGTATATGAAGTCTGCGGCCTAATCCTCCCAAAGTTTTGAATGGTAGACATGGATAGGCTTAGCATCATATGGAGTCCAGCTCCAGCTCATTAGGGAAAAAGGTGTCATGAAACAAACGGCGTACATGATATATGTGGACATAAAAAATGAAGTGGCCTTCCCATTTGCCTTCTATGTCCAATATTCTGTAATAAGGCTGGTTAAACTGTCAGACAACAGTTTGGCCTAGTCAAAGGAACAACCTTCAGCGACTGTATGAATCAGAGGCACCCATGGGAGAAAGAAATGTGTGGTGTCCTCCCTCCCATACAATCTGCAGGTCATCATTGCTATGTACTTGAATTGTGGTTCCAAATAAGAGATTGAATAAACTCCATTATCGTTCACCTTGAACTTTGTGGGGTGTGAGACCCAATCTTTGATCAGATCAGACAATTTTCTACCGTATTGCTCGCATTCCTTCTGCTTAAAACTTTCCAGAAACTCAGCATTGTGTGAGAAGTTTGATGTGGGTGGAAATTGGTACATCACCTACAATTTTTCTGGTCTGAAAGTCCCGACAGTCACTTTTTGCTCGTTGATAATGGTTTTGGTTGGGATATCCACATGATCCAATGCCCATCGGATCATATCATAATATGGAAGGAGTCGTGGCCTGGCTGCTACCTTATGCATATCTGATTGAACGACGATCTTGTATTTGGTGGCCAAGTCATCTCTCTCATTATCACTGGAATCGTCTGAACAGTTCACCAATTCCGACTGCAGAACCTCGGAGACGTATGGCCAATTTCTAACAGAATCAATACTTCGGGGTGAAGTATCAGAAACAGTATCCACCCCTTGCCCTGAACTCTCATCACTCGCCTTGGAAGCCTTTCGTGTGGCCATGATAGAGGACTCTGACTTAGTTCTCCTGCAGTAAAAATGTGTATACATACAGAAATTAGCTTAGCAAGAGAATCTTCTTTGCGCAAGATAGAAATGGAATTTGAAATAATGAGAGAAATAACTCTATATCCTGACCATTTAAAACCATGGTGTCCTTACAAACATAACGATCAAATCATTTTTTGGGAAAGGATCTTGCCATAAAAACAACCTCTTTACCTATCACTTCAAATAAATGCCATAAATTTTGACGGGTGACATAAGTTGGTGAAAAACATTTAAAATTAATCCATAAATGGAGTGCGTTAAAATTTGTATTAATGTACTGATTAATCGGGTTCATCTTTTTAATTTAAACTTTCTTTAATCGTTAATCACCTTTTTCGGCGTTCGTCGTATCGAGAGATTTTACTTCTAGCTTTCGACCCCTTAAAACCCAAGATCACGAGGACGCGATCTAGTTAAGAAAAAACATAATCAGGATTAAGTGTTTAATTAATCACATTTAATTAATATCATGACTTCACGATTTGGGGCTACGAAGGTAGAGTTTCTTGGAAAAGCGTATGCCGAGTCGCGAAATCCTGATAGAGTTTAACTATGGTAAAACTATTCACCCCTGACACTAACCCGACTAACCTGTGTGAATGTATCGCGATTTCTCCTATCGAAGTTATGATGGTAAGACTTTTTGGGAGGGTGAACGCTGAGACAGGAAATCCCGAAAACACTTAACTAAGGTTTAAGGAACTTTACTCTTGGCGCTAACCTGGGTAAGATTTCAAGGTTATTTCGTGACTTCGTGCATCGGGGCTTAGAAACAGTGTGACTTGTAACTCTCGAAACGTGATATCCCGAGGTAAAGAAAAGTGAAAAGGCTCATTCAACTGTTAAATGGAAATGGCATTAGGAGTACAATGACCATCACCACTTTTCATATCGGGACTACTGATATTTTCAGTGGGTAAAGGTCATGAAGTAAAAGACAACTTAAATGGCCAACCTTTTATTGTAAGAATTACACTTAAACTAGTCAAAAAGGATGCTCCAACATAAGCTCCAACTAGGAATCCCGTCTCCCTGCGAGACGGGAAGAACAGTAGACCACGTGCCTATATTGGGTAAATGGAGTCATTGGTTTTACTTCTGCAAAACTCGCTTAAGGAAAGGGGATACAGAGGGAAGAAGAGATTTCATATTTTACTTCTGAAAAAAATTTCAACACCCAAATACGTTTCACACTCAGTTGCAATCCCTTTCACAACTTTCTCTTTCTCTTTACTGAATTTAGGTATGCATTAAGACAATCAAAACAGTCCTAGGAAATCCAACAGATCTTGTGGCTTTTGGTTTGCATCAAACAAATTTTATTACATGTTTTTAATCGAGGAGCCATGTTTGAACTTAGAATGTAGATCCAGTTTCGAGAAAATTGATTACTAGAGTAGAGTGAGATTCATGTATAATAGCCTTACAGATATCTCAGATATTGCTTCACTGCCAGTGAGCCTGTTCAGTACCCCGATGAAGTTATCTGGCCCTTTTTGTTGAATTTCCTTTCACCACTTCGAAATATATTTATGCATTTAAATGCTAAGACGAGGGAAATCATTTCTAAATTTTCTTTCATCGTCTCTTCGGACTAGATGGGACAATTAAATATGACTTTCCTTTCACCATATGTCTTATAATTTACTTTTTAGAACATGAAGTGGGGGCAATCAGTTTGTATGAGGGGTGATATCTGTGTAATATTTTGCAATGGAGGTCTGCCAACTTACTTTGATTACTCGGTACAAAACTTCCCTTAACTTTCACAACACCTTAGCCCACAGGGAAAAAGGGGCAAAAAAAATTCTAGGGGTCTTCCTTCGAGCAAGCCTCAATCTTTCGAAACTGTTGAAAAAACTAGAATAGTCAGAATCAACCTATGCATAACTTTGTTTAGTAAGAGACTGAGGAGTTGTGAATACCAGATTACTTTCCAAAATATGCTTTACAACTTTCAAAGTTAAAGCGTAATCTCTTATCCCCATGTATATAAACATGGAAAAATGCTTGGATTTTTAAGAAGGTAAATCTGAAGACCGAATGAAAGGTGACGGATAGAGATATGTAAACTAAGAAACAAGGGTCAAAAATTAAAACCGACTCTTCAAACCCTTTTCCCAGAGATGCTTTACTTTTTCTCCTTATTTTAAATACCTCCTATCTTTATTTTAAGTCAAATTCTTACGAACCAGAGCAATTAGTTGTTCTTTTTAATAACAGTCAAGAGAAAACATAATATTTATGGGACCGTTACAGTACTTTGGAGACCTTTGTTTTTTTTAAAATAGAATTCTCAGGAATTCGTACCTTTGCCTTACCATTTTAAAATAACCGAAAACCTTTTCTATCACTTGTTTTCGGTGAATTTAATCTTCGATATATGACTTTCTATTTTCTCCTTTTGCTCATTTAGGTCGCAAGCCGAAATCCTGTAAACACGAAGAGTGTCTTTTAAAAGAGCTGAATGTATTGAAAATTGCGTATCTCTACTTCTACAAAATTACTAACCTAATTAATTAAAGGTGAAAGTAAACTTACCCCAAAGAAATTATGAAATAGAAAGAAAATACAAACTGGTATATACAATGGAAATATTTTGGGAAACAATTATTTCATGTAGCGTTTTAAATAACGCCTGTCAACAGGGGCATTGAAGATTTTACCGTCCAAATTTTCTAATAGGAACGAATTTTTTCCTTCGAGAGCTGCGAATTTGAATGGTCCATACCATATATGATCAAATTTACCGTGTTTCACTGAATCTTCCTTTCTAACATCCCATTTCAATACTAAATCGCCAGGGAGAAACTCTATGTCTTTTGTCTTACGGTCGAATAATGTTTTCACGTCGTCTTGGTATTTTTGCAACCTTTCATCCACTTCGACCCTGTGATGTTGTACTTCAATTAGATGGTTTATCCTTCTTGTGACATGATTTGGTTCTTCTTTCTCATCTTGCCGCAGTTTCATTACGGGAAGCGCTAGGTTTATGGGTAATACCACGTCAGTCCCGTACACCATTTGGAAAGGAGAGGGGCTGATGGATTTTTTCGTGCCTATCTGGTTCGCCCATAATGCGTATTTCAAATGCACATGCCAAGACATTTTGTTCTTGTTCAACACTTTCTTAATTGTATTGATCAAACTCTTGTTCGAAGACTCGGCTAGTCCATTTCCTTGGGGATAATATGCCATGGAATGGCCAAGTACAATATTGTATTTTTGGCAAAAACAGATCATAGCCATAGATTTAAAAGCCTAGGCATTATCTGTGACTATCTTTCCGGGGCAGTCAAATCTAGACAAAATGTTTTCTTCTAGGAAATCTATTACCATCGAATTCGTTGCCCTTCTGGTTGGAATAGCCTCCACCCATTTAGTGAAGTAATCTGTGGTGGTTAGGATCCATTTGTGTTGAGTGTTGGAATGGGGGTTAATTTCGCCTATAAAATCCAATCCCCACTGCTGAAAAGGAGCCTCTGTTTTGATCAGGACTAATGGTAGCGCTGGGAGTTTATGCTTTCCCATGAACAATTGTCAAGGGTTGCAAGCCCTGTCTTTGGCATTGACGTCTAAGAAATGTTTAGGCCAATAATACCCTGCCCTCAGGATTTTATAAGCTGTCTCTCTCCAAGCATGTTGTCCCCTGCACACTCCTTCGTGGAATTCGCTTATGACCTTCTCTGTTTCAAATTCAACCAAACAAACCAACAGGAAGCCAAGTGGGTCCTTCCAATACAATTGACTCTCAGATATACAGTATTTGACCGCATGCAGTTTTAATGTCCTCACTTTGGATGGGGATAAATCACTCAGGCATTTCAAAGTCAGTAGGTAGGACACTATGTTTTTGTACCAATCAAAGGATGTAAACTTTTCTTCAATTCTGATTTCACTTGTTTTCTCACAGAGCTCATTCATATCCTTACCTTCTTCACATCCCTGTAGGCTATTTATACCGAGGGCTCTGAAATTTGATTCAGCTAAGAGTTTAGCCAAACCTTGACCCTTGACTAGTTTCATCGGCTTTATCTCCAGATCAAATTCTTGAATTTTAGCGAGCCACCGTCCCCTCTTTCCATCACTGTCAAGCTGAACTAAAATGTCTTTTATAGAGATAGTAGGTACATACGTGATTATCTTGGAATGCACCACATAATTTCTGAAAGGTTTTAATGCCTTCACCGTAGCATATGCTTGTTTTTCCATTATATCGTATTTGAGTTCTGCGTCTCTGAGACTTTTGCTGAAAAAAGATATCGGTTGTTCAAAACCTTCTTCATTTTTCTGGAGGAGCACCGCAGAAATTGTATGCTCGAAGGAGAATGAGAAAATAAGAAAATCCTTTAGATAGTCAGGGCTTTCCAGTATAGGTGCCTCGCTTATAACCTTCTTGATACATGCAAATGATTCTTTGGCCTCTACTGTCCATTTCACTTCGTTGTTTTTCTTTAACATACCTGTGATCAATTTCACAATTTCAACAAAGTTTGGGATAAACCTCCTCAAAAAATTTATCTTTCCTAAGAATGACTGAATTTCCTTTACATTTCTAGAAATAATTATTGTTTCTATAGCTTGAACCCTGCTAGGATCAATTTTAATTCCATCTCGAGACACAATATGGCCTAGGAGTTTACCTTCTTGCATGGAAAAGTGAGACTTTTTGGGGTTTAAAGACAGACCAAACTTGTGGCATTTTTCGAAAGTTTGTTTGAGATGTATTAAATGATCTTCATCAGATTTAGAAAAAACAGTTAGATCATCGAGATAGATAACCAGAAACTTGTCTCTTTCACCGACGAAAGTGATATCCATAGCACGTTGGAAGGTGGCACCTACATTCATTATACCAAAAGGCATTTTATTATACATGAATGTACCCCAGGGTTTAGTGAAGGTTGCTTTTTCTTTATCTTGTTCATTTATGGAAATTTGATTGTACCCAGAGAAACCGTCGATCATCGACATCCTATTTTCACCAACTACCCTTTCTAAAACATGATCCATTTTAGGTAGAGGGTAGTTGTCTTTGAGGGAAGACTTATTTAGATTTCTGAAATCAACACACAGTCTAATCTCCCCATTCTTTTTTCTAACCGGGACCAGGTTTTCTACCCAATCGGAGTATCTCAGTGGTACTATTATTTTCGCATCTAAAATATTTTTAACTTCCCTTTCAACTACGGTTAATAAGATAGGCTTGATTTATCTAAGTTTTTATCTAAAGGGTTTGACACCAGACTTCAGAGGTATCTTGTGTTTGATCACAGTAGTGTCGTAGGTTCTAAGCTCTTCGAAAGACCAAGCGAAAACGTCTTTATACCATGCGAGCAAATCTTTATACTTGTTTTTTACCTCAGGAGAAAGGTACTTTGATATTTTCACAATCCTAGGCTCCTCTTTTGTCCCTACATCGCAATCTTCAACCTCCTCTAGTTAGGGTTGCATAGTGGCTTTTAAGGGCATGTCATTCTGATCAAAAAGTCTCTCCAAGGGTATTCGTCCCTGTGGAATCTGATTATTTATTAAATCCAACATGCAATGGTTAGCAATTTTTTCTCAGAATTTCTTAGGCTCCTCTCCCTCCTCCATAATCCAAGTATGATCATTTTGGTCCTCCTGGTCAATGTGGGTTTCAGAGAAATCACCTACCATTTCTAGGAACTTTTTGATCTATTCATCATCTTCAAAAACCTGCCAGTGTTGTATATTGTTTGGTATGGATGGTAT
>JZKD02S1023397.1:1443807-1465066 GCA_000966675.3 Picea glauca | reverse complement strand
CGGCAAAAACCATGTGCCGAAAACCACCTAATATCATGTGGTCCCGGAAATATGTCGTCCCGGAAATATGTCGGCCCGACGATAATATGTCGGCCCGAAACCAGCGAAAATATGTGTTTCAGCTATCTTTGTTTCCTTTGTTTGGGTCTCAACCTCCTTTACTATGGGATTTAGTGAGTCTGCCCCTTTCATTTTTCTATTAGATGTATCGGTCTCTTTCGAGGCAGGCTCGTATACTTCACCCCTAGGGAGAATCTTCTTGGGTTGAAGAGTCAACGCAGGTTTGTTCTTAGACCTCAATTTATACCACAGTTGGACCTCAGCCATTATAGAATCAGTGGTTTCTTGACATACAGTGAAATCGGTGTTGTTTATGTCCTCATCTTTATTTGATAGTTGTTGAGTGTTCAAGGACTTCTCATAATATTCTTTCATTAAGTAAGGTTGTGTACATTCGTCACATCTTCATTCAAATATTTGAAATCTTGCAAGGCATTTCCTCCTATAAAATTTTCATTTTTTAAAGGGGTTTGAATTTTTTGGTCTTCATTTTTAACCTGCCTTTGTTGATTTTGAGGATTAAGGTTTCTTCTGAATTTCCTCTTAACGAAAGGATCGGCTTTGGATTGATCTAGCTCCATTCTAGAAATTTTATTTGATAACTCCTTAATTATCCTAGCCATATCATCCATTTTGTCGTATGTGGATCTGTTTGACCCTGAGGGTCCCACTTGTTCCCTAAAACGTTTTTTTTTTTCAGTTTCCCATTTCTACCTTGGTTTTCAACTTGCTAGAAGCCATCATATTAGACTCGATTTCTATGGCATCATCTTGCATTTGGGTTTAGGTAGCCCCTCTCTTTTCTCTCAAAAGGAGTGCAAAATCAGGTTCGAAGGCTCCCACAAAGGTCACCTTGGCTGCGGGTTGGAATGGTTTAACTTCAACCGGGATCTTATTATATAATTTGTTAAATCTTTGAATGAATTCCATAACAGTTTCCGAAGTCTTATTTTTTAAAGAGCCGAACTCTGTCAAATAATATAAATGGTCTTTCCTTTCACCCCATTGTCTAAGGAAATCATCTTCCAGGGCATCATAGGATAATATTGATCCTCCAGGTAGACTTTGAAACTAGGTTCGTACCTGTCCTTCGAAATTCTGAACAAACAGCCTCAAATATACGTCTTTGTGTTCAAGGCCTAGGATATTGGAAAACTGATCAAAGAAGTTTATATGTTAGGTTGCGGTCAAGTCCCCTTCGCCTGTAAATTTAGGTAAGTTTTTTATGTAATTTTCAGGAAGGTCGTGAAGAGGGACGGGCAGGACCAAAGGTGCATATCTCGCAGCTACTTTAGCGAAGACTCTGGGAGAAGGGGGAGGCGCTTAGCCCCCCGCTCCTCCTCCTGGAGCCACTCCACCTCCTCCTCCGGCGGTCGCCATTGGTACTACCTAGTATGGAAAAGGTGTGTTATATAGAGGGTTCTAGAAGACTAAAAGTGAATTTCTAGCATCTTCGAGAGATGAGAAAAGCTAAGACGGGTGAAAAGAGATGCGAGGACTTGGCTCCTCGGATTTGCAAGAGATGTAATTAGGGGAACCCACAGGTGTGGAATTTGAGTATATGGTATACTCTTTGAGACTCGGTGAGGTCAGGAAATCTAACTGAAGAGTTGGCGGGATATCAATCTCTGATAAATTCACTGCGGGGTTTTTACCTTTATGTACGTCAAAGGTTGTCGGATGGATCTCACTTTTAATTTAGAGAGAGTTAAAGTTGGGTTGATGGTTTCAGGGAGGGGATTGTGTGAAGTTGAAGGTTCAAAGGAACTCTTGGTATTGAGTTGTGGGTGCTTAAGCTGGTAGACTACAGTGGTTGGCTTAAGAGAACCTCTAACTTTCAGTATTTTTTCGGGATCGGAAATGAGCATCGTTTGTTTACCCTTCAGGTTTTGTCTGGTTTTCCTTCGACAGGATGCCATCTTATTTAAATGTGAAGTCGCCAGTTGAAAGATAATAAAATCCTTTGTAAGGTGTTCACTCTTTGTTCACTATCAAAGGGTGAAACTTGGAAAAATGTCATTCTTCCCAGGGAAAAGGTTTCGTAACTTCGTTCACCGGCAACGATGCCAGAAAGATGTTATTCCAAAGTCTGTACTTAAGGATTAAGAAAGTACAGTGTTTGGGCATCTGAAAGTGAGTAAAGTATAAAATAGGAAGAAGAGTCAACCTTTGGGAAAGGAAGCTAAGGATGATTTCCAGGTTGTCACTATCTTGCTTCCAACTGTTCCTGAATGTTTATATCTCATTCAATTGCGGCCCATGAATGCTCAAGTTCTACCCGGGTGTTGGTTGTTTTAAGTATAGTATCGAAAAGGTTTAAGCTGATATGGGTCTGGTCCGATAAACGAGGTTCAATACTAGGCTTCCTTACAACGGGGATAGTCATAGAGGAACAGTAAACTAGAAGTGAGTTCGAGGTTTTTGATGCTGCATCAATTTGATCTTATAAAAGAAAACTTTGAATCGAATATTAAGAATAAAATTCAAACCAAATACCTTTTTTCGTAACTGAGTTATATTTTAAATAAATGGTGTGTGAAATGTGAGAAAAACATTAAGTTGTCTATAACGCGAGGCTCCTATCAAGGGAGAATCTCACCTTGTAAACAGAAGAAGAAAATAAGATAAGAAGGAATCTGACGAAGCATAAAATATGACAATCTAAAAGGTTCACAGGTCTTATACCTGCTAATAGCCGATACAGATGAAAAACTTTAAACGATATAGATGGCTAAAAATTGATCACCAGAGTAGAGGTTTTACTAAATTGCAATGAAACATTCATCAGACACATATAAGCGAAATGAAATTGAATATGAAATCACAGAGAAAACAAACTCATAACACAGTCTTGATGGAATCAGGATTCTCCTGATTGCTTTGTATTAATTCTCAAAAGGATATAATCTCTATTACAATCGACCAAAAAGGTCCAGCCCTATTTCTTTCTTCTAATTTCATATTTATACAAAATTCTACATGCTGGAAGTTCAATCATTTCAGGAGTATTTTTGTTTACAAAAAAGAGGAGATTAGGCATTTCAATTCTTTGTCTCTGCCTTTCTTTCGGACAACTGGAATTCCTTCCTTTCTTTGCTCCTTGAGTTCTAAAAATATAATAGGTAGACACTTGTCATTTTTTGATACCCAAAACCTACCCCTTCGTATGCTCGGTACAAGTGATGCATTTCTCCACCAGCTGGGCTATCAACTTGGAAGGTTCTGCTTGATTATTTGCCTCAAAAGTGTAATAATCCTTCACTAATTGTGGCAACTTCCCTTCTACCTGTCGATCTTCGGCGCTGATAGAACATAAATGTACACTTGGTTTTATTAGCCATTTATCTACTTGGATTATATCCATCTGGGTTATCTGTGATATTTCAACCAATTCTCTTTCCTCATTCTCCTTGATATTGAGAAGATGGTTGGCTATATTAATCTGGCCCAGTGCCTCAGTGTTGTTTTCACTATCAAGATACAACAACCCCCTATCTATGAAGCCGAAATTTTCTTCACACAAGTTTCTTACATCTTTAGCTCATTGTTTTCCTTCTGATATGTTATGCTCCCATGAATTCAGCAATATGTTACCTCGGGTATGCTCTGGGATGGAGAGCTTGGAACTACTACCCGTTTCCCTTTTTGTTGTGTCTATAACAACCTCTTGGAAAACGACCCAAGCCACCATAGCTTCTTTTTCTCTGAAGGAGATGTTTTCCAATGCTTGATCAATGAGTAAACCTTTTTGAAAGGCCGATATTCTTTTTCGGATTTCTATGGCTTGGGATTGGAATATCCCGATATCTATCATATGGTTTTCGATGAAATTTAATTTGGCCTACAACTACCCTATCAATTCTTCTTGTTGTCTTATCTGTGATTCACTAGTCTGGACCACCTACTATGTTTGTTTGAGATCGGTTTGGAGCCACTCGATTTCCTTTTGATCAGCTACTCTAGCTTGCTCTATACCTGAATTTGCCTGATCTCTGGCAGTTGTCTCTGTTGTAGCCAATTTAGCCTCCAAAGTTTTGACTAAGCAGTTTTTCCACTTCAACTGATCTCTTAGGGACTCGACAGAATATTGGTTGGTCGTAGCAAAAGCCCCCAGTGTCCCTGCTATCTGAGTTGCAAATTATTGCTTCTTCATATCTTTTCCATCAACTAAGATTTTAAATTTCTTGGCTACCTTGCCTGCTTCTTGATAAAGCTCTTTCTTCACAATGACCTTTCTCTTCTTATCAAAGAAAAATTTGTTCGAAGGCAATTCTTCTACCGTTATGGGTGATAGTTCTTCGCTGAAAATCCAAACAGTGTCTAAGACCCCTTTCATGGATTGTAGGGGGGTAACAGAAACAATAGGACTACCGATTTTCTTGGATGATTTCCCCGAAGTAACAACCAAGGTTGATTTGATTGTAGGGTTGGGGGTCTCGGCTTCTTGTTTCGGGCCCCTAGTTTGCTTCTTCTTCTCCTAGTGTTCTTCTTGGTCAGGCGTCGAATCTTTGGATCCCTTGGCTTCCGCTTGTTATACATCTGCGGTCATCGGGCTCTTACCTTGTAGGAACGGGGGAAGGCAGCTCCGTCGGTGTTCCTGAAATTTGAAAAAATCAGCCATCCCTTCAGGCGACAGAGCTTGTATCCAACTCAAGACCTCTGCATAGGATCTCACGCCTCGAAAAATATCATCATGAGGTGAATTCTCGTGTTCATATCTTTTAAGGCCACAATTAGCCAGGTGATTACTCATGATCCTGTGTGGGTCATGTTTGTTGAACTCAATGTGGACGAGTTTAATATCTTCCAAGGCTGCTTCCTTAGCCTGCACGTGTCTGAAATCTAATAAAGAATAGATATTCAAATGAATGGGGAAGGGTGGCCATACCTTTTTTGAAAATCCTTTAAACTCTTTGCTTATGCCACCAATCATGGTTTTCCTAGCGGTTCCATGGCAAACCAGCCTATCTGGTATAAATAATGGTAAAGCATATGGAGGAACAAAAGCACCAAAAACCTTGATATAGGAAAATTCTACCTCTACGTACCAGTCGACCACGCTACTCAATTTTGTCATGATGCTATCTGAAATCCTGGGCAGTGGATTACCGAAGATGATGACATGCATTGGCACCACTACCCAATTGAAAATATCCTATACGAAGTCTACGGCCTTATCCTCCCAAAGTTTTGAATGGTAGACATGGATAGGCTTAGCATCAGATGGAGTCCAGCTCCATCTCATTAGGGTAAAAGGTGTCATGAAACAATTGGCATCCATGATATATGTGGAAAAAAAAAATGAAGCGGCCTTCCCATTTGCCTTCTGTGTCCGATATTCTGTAATACGACTGGTTAAACTGTCTGACAACAGTTTGGCCCAGTCGAAGGAACAACCTCCAGTGACTATATGAATCAGAGGCACCCACGAGAGAAAGAAATGTGTTGTTTCCTCCCTCCCATACAATCTGCAGGTCATCATTGCTATGTACTTGAATTGTGGTTCCAAAGAAGAGATTGAATAAACTCCATTACCTTCCACCCTGAACTTTGAGGGGTGTGAGACCCAATCCTTGATCAGATCAGACAATTTTCTGTTGTATTGCTCGCATTCCTTCCACTTAAAACTTTCCAGAAACTTGGCATTGTGTGAGAATTTTTATGTGGGTGGAAATTGGTAGATCACCTGCAATTGTTCTGGTCTGAAAGTCCCGACTGTCACTTT
Organism: Picea glauca; assembly: GCA_000966675.3. Taxonomy (NCBI): domain Eukaryota; kingdom Viridiplantae; phylum Streptophyta; class Pinopsida; order Pinales; family Pinaceae; genus Picea; species Picea glauca. The sequence continues at coordinate 1,459,281 of JZKD02S1023397.1, read as the reverse complement.
CTGATCGTTGATAATGGTTCTGGTCGGGATATCCACATGATCCAATGCCCATCGGATCATATCATAATATGGAAGGAGTCGTGGCCTGGCTACTACCTTATGCATCTCTGATTGAATGATAATCTTGTATTTGGTGGCCAAGTCGTCTCTCTCATTATCACTAGAATCGTCTGAACAGTTCACCAATTCGGACTGCGAAACCTCGGAGATGTATGACCAGGTTTTGACAGAATCAATACTTCAGGGTGAAGTATCAAAAACAGTATCCATGCCTTGCCCTGAACTCTCAGCACTCACCTTGGAATATTTTCATGGGGCCATGATACAAGACTCTGACTTAGTTCTCCTGTAGTAAAAATGTGTATACATACAGAAATTAGCTCAGCGAGAGAAGCTTCTTTGCACAAGATAGAAATGGAATTTGAAATAATGAGAGAAACAAATCTATATCCTGACCATTTAAAACCCTGGTGTCCTTACGAACAGAATGGTCAAATCATTTTTTGGGAAAATATCTTGCCATAAAAACAACCTCTTTACCTATCACTTCAAATAAATTCCATAAATTTTGACGGGTGACACAAGTTGGCGCAAAACATTAAAATTAATCCATAAACAGAGTGCGTTAAAATTTGTATTAATGTAATGATTAATAGGGTTCATCTTTTTAATTTAAAATTTCTTTAATCGTTAATCACATTGTTCGGCGTTCGTCGTATCGTGAGATTTTACTTCTAGCTTTCGACCCCTTAAAACCCAAGATCGCGAGGACGTGATCTATTTGAGAAAAAATGTAATCTGTATTAAGTGTTTAATTAATCACATTTAATTAATATCGTGACTTCACAACTTAGGGCTACGAAGATAGATTTTCTTGGAAAAGCGTATGCCGAGTCACGAAATCCCAATAGAGTTTAACTATGGTAAAACTATTCACCCCTAACACTAACCCGGGTAACCTGCGCGAATGTCTTGCGATTTCGCCTATCGGAGTTATGACGGTAAGACTTTTTGGGAGGGTGAACGTCGAGACGCAAAATCCTGACAGCACTTAACTAAGGTTTAAGGAAATTTAATCTCAGCGCTAACTTGGGTAAGCTTTCAAGGCTATTTCGTGACTTCATGCATCGGGGCTTAGAAACAGTGTGACTTGTAACTCCCGAAATGTGATATCTCGAGGTAAAGAAAAGTGAAAAATCTCATTCAACAATTAAATGGAAATAGAATTAGGAGTAAAATGACCATTTCCACTTTTCATATCGGGAATACTAAGATTTTCAGTGGGTAAAGGTCACGAAGTAAAAGACAACTTAAATGGCCAGCCTTTGATTGTAAGAATTACACTTAAACTAGTCGAAAAAGGCAGCTCCAACAATCGCCACGATAGAAGGAATCAGACCGGCGATGGTTGGTTAGGAGGTGTAACACCCCCTGAATTGACAGTCATAGAGGGAATATGAGAATTCCCTAAAGAAGTCGCAACATTTGTTTCCATTGCTACTTGTGAGACTATCAGGCGCTCGTAAGGATAAACTTGTACGATGATGGGCACCTATAGATCGGTTATCGGAGGTTCTTGTGGACCAAGAGATTCTGCTCCAAGGTCTGAAATGGTTGGTTCCTCCAAAATCAAATGTTATTCTCTTGGAGATGAGTTGGGCACAGGTTCCTGTGACCCGGTCACCTTAAAATACCCTTGTTGTTCTAGTCTTTGCCTTAGCGGTGGCGAGGGTGGCTCCAGATTGATCGGTGGTAGGCCAAGAAGCCTTCGTGATCGGCGTATCGATTGATCCTCCACTGTGTGAGAATATCAATGACACACTAGGTATTTCTATTAACGTTCAAGAACCAACACACACTAGAAAAAGTCCCTATGAGATAAGACAAGTAGATCACTAGCTAGTTGTAATAACAGTTACACCAGCCAACACTAGAGAAACTTGCCAGTGCTTGTGCAACTTGAATATGGAATCACCCTCTGGGTATACTCTGCAAATCATGGCCCGATGTTTTTCCTAGGTATCATGGTATACCCCCATAGTCACCTGTGTAATTTCCTAAAATAAAGGCAACTAGGTTGCCATCGTGCGAATAGTCACCAGGTGAGTACAATCGACAGACGAGCGGACCATAATGAGAAGGGTATCAAGCCCAAAACCTATCAAGGGTATCGAAAGAAATTGCTCCAAAATAAAACTGAGGATCTCGAATGGATTCGAGACCCATGAAGCTCCGTGGCATATGCGATCAACGAAATCCCAAGATAAGCCCTCTATATGTGTTCCCCACTAAGTTTGGTCCAGCTTTGGAGGGGTTATCTCCACTACCTTTTCGCACGCGACCTCATTTTTATCCCCTATGTTAGAGGAGGGTTCCAGATAACTTTCCTGATACTGGACTTTTTAGCACTCCCTAGCACAGACTCTTATGTTTGTTTTTGTGTCCTTGAAGAGTTTCCTCTCTAATCCTAAATCAAGGCTGTAGCCTAGACTAGTTAATGGACCCTACAAACATAAAGTCTAGTTGATTTTAATTAATCGTTAATTTTATTTGCGGTCTTAAGTCAAAGGGAACGAAAGTGAAACCAGTGATGTTTTTAAGAGATGAAAGAGAAGTGCATATACTGAAACTGAAAACAAACTAATTCTTCTTCACAAATTCAGGTTTGCACATTTAAACTCTTTAACCAACTTTTCAAACTACTTTTTTTTTCTAAGATGTTTTAACATAAAACTCAAAACAAGCTTTCAATCGACTACGAGCTAGTTATTTTCCTAAGTGAATTAGCCAAGAACTTTTGAACGAATTCTTTTTCTTGATTATTAATGCAAACAACCAACTACTTAACCAAACAAAGAAAGTAAAATCTATATTTTTTTATTATGCTTCCAAAACAAGAAATTTTAAAATGTATTATTTTCTTATTTTTTGAAGAAAAAAGGAAAAAATAAAGACAAGAAATGACTTCTGTCCCACCACAAACCGCGGGGAATCACTGAAAAAACCAAAGAGGCATATCAGAACAAACTCACTATCTTGTCTAAAAACTGAATAAAGCAAAAAGCAAAAACAACTATTTAAAAAAGAAAAGCTAAACTGAATTCAAACCTAAGCTACAGAATGTTATAACAGAGACCAGGAATGGATCAAGAAAAACTCTGGGAAGTACAACTTCTGATAGGGAAAAGGATGACTACCCCTTATTAAAAAATAAATTCTCAACATAGGCACGCTACTGACACTTCAGTAGCCAGTGTATGTATGTGGGTTGTCTGATGGTAGGGAGTGTATGTACACCTACAGGCTCACTGCAGGCTGTGTACACCTCTGTAACTTCTCAATAATGAAAACTAACAATCCAATAAATCAGGCAGGGAATACTGGTATTGAAAACCAGAATCCCTTAAAGACATAGAAGCTTACTTTGATAAATAAAATACAAGGATAATTTTGATAAAGAAAATCTAATCTAAGGTTATACCTAGGCTATAGACTGCAACAACAGAGACCGGGACTAGATCAAGAAAACCCATGAGAAGGATAACTTCTGACAGGGAAGAGGATGACTGCCTCTACTTCAAAAAAAAAATTATGAACTCAGGCACACTATTGACACTTCAACAGCCAACATATGTACGTGGGATGACCAAAGGTAGGGCACGTATGTACACCTACAGGCCCACTACAGGCCGCGTACACCTCTGTTACTTTCCAAAAAGAAAACCAGTAGTTAAGCAATCAAAGCAGGGAGTACTCGTATGGAAGACCAAAATCCATACAAACTTAGACTCTTGCTGAAACTAATAAAAAGGTAATCAAACCAATATAAAACACCCAAAAATTATCCCCAAAAACCCTAGAGATCTTCCCCGGTGGAGTCGCCAATTATGATGTGGGTGGGTAATCCCCCTACGGACTAGCACTAAGGGTTATGTAATGCATGCATAAATGACCCTTTAAAGTCTCCTACTTTTTACTATCATCCCGACATATACCCCGCATTCATGCATGAAACACAAGGATAAAAGGATTCGGTAACTCTATCTTAAACTCCTCGTTTGGTGTTGATCATTTTGCGTTCATTTGCTCCTTGAATGCAAGTCTCCTCCCAAAGCCAACATGCATTCATAAACAGACAAACAAATAACTCCAAACATGCATCCTATATATGAATTAGTGGGTTAGAGGTTCTAATAAAATATAATCAAAAATGAATATCGAACACCTCATATGGTGGGACGGGAAAAGTAAGTCTTTCTTATTAACCTCACAAAAGTAACTTACAATGGTGAGATTGACCACTGCTCCTTGAACTTGGTCCTGGGCTCCTCTTCAACTGTGCACCAACTACTTCAACTTATGCTTCTCCTATTCAGTTCTCACAAAATGATTGCAAAATATTGGTGCATGGGGAATACAAAAATTGGCCGACTTTTTTTGCTCTTATTTTTTCTCTCTGGCATGGGACATCTTCCTCTTCTTTTATAGGCTACAAGAGGGTATTTATCTGGTTGAGTGACCAGCTATGATTGGTCAAATGGTTTAGGAAATTACCTGGAAATCTGTATTTCATTTGCAACTTTCTATTTTTTGTTCTTTTGTCAGTATACGCGGGCTGTAATGGGTCAGCTAGCGTATACACATGGGAAGCAGTGGTGCAGGACATGTACATATTCAAAAGGATGGTTTTTAGAAGAGATGTTTAATGGTGGCTTGGAAAAACTGGCAAGTGAGATGGCCTTATGTCAGGTATGCATGTCTGGTGAAAATTAGGGTTATAACACGCATTGACTAAGATATGTAATTTCAACGGGGATGATTGGGACCTCAAAATACCAGCAGTATTATGGGCATATAGAACCACATGAAATAAGTTGACAGGACACACGCCCTTCAGACTAGTATATGGATAAGAAGAAGTGGTGCCATTAGAATTTATGGTACCCAATTTGCGCGTAGCAACGATTACACACATGATAGAACGAGGTGCATTACAGGAAAGACTGAATCAATTGATGATCATGGAGGAAGATTGGATCCTAGTAGGGTTCCACCAACAAGTTAAAAAAGCAAGGGAAAAATCTTGGCATGACAAAAATATCAATAAGAAAATTTTCAAGGAGGTAGACTTAGTGTTGATGTATGACAGCAAATCCATTCAACATCCAGGAAAACTCAGAATGCATTGGCTAGGACCATACAAAGTAAAGACTTTCATAGATGGGTAAGTTGTACAATTGAAGGACTTAGGAAGTACATAACTCAGAGGGATGATCAATGGGAGACGACTGAAGCTATACAAGGACAATCGACCACCCACAACTTGAAATCCACCACGAAGTTTGAAAAATAAAACACAAAAGAAGCAGGAGATCAAATGGTACCAACAGAGGCGCAGTGCACCAAAAGGACAAGAAAAATTCACACTTGAGAAAATGAGCTCGAGGAAGACAAGACCAATGGTCAGTTCAAAGAAAAAACAAGCGGGAAAGGCGACTACAGAAAAAGAAGCGCTAAGTGATGGAGGCTAGTGGAATTGAATGTCGGAAATGATTAACGGTACGCCGCATTAATCATGCCAACTTGAGATTACGAGGGAAATTAATGGCAAGTATGAAGGAACCAAAGGTTCTTTGAATCCATAATAAAGGTAACGTCTTCGACAAGGTTCACACGATGCCCATACAAAGCGATGATGCGGGAGAAAAAAGCTTATTGTGAAATTCGAGAAGGTAGAGAGTGATAGAGTAGACATAGCAGAGAGTAAAATTTTCAAAGCTTACGGAGGTTGTAGAGGCTACTGAGCTCGAAAAAAAACAAGTGTTTCCACCATGGCACAATCCAAACAAGTAGAACCAATCCAGACTGCCAGAAAACCCAAAGTTAAGACCAGAGCACAAACACAATCATGGGGAAGAAAACAAAAACCATTGTTGTTGTCAGAAATCATCAATGTGGATGAAATCCCATCACTGGATACAACACTAGGAAACCCAACACTCATGGTAGAAGAAACCCAAAACAGAACACCTATGGGCATGGACATCAACAAGCAAGAAGAGGGGCAGGGCCAACAAAATGAGGATGCAAGTAGTCAAGTGCAACCAAAAAACCCTGAACAAGCCCCGAGAGTCAATGGGATGACTCCAAATCAGGAATACGTGATCGAAAAAAAGGATTCACAGACAATCGTGTTAGAACACCCACAGAATGGAGCAGTGGAATATGTCACTAGCCAACTAGAATAGTATGTCAAAGAACGACCAATGGAGGCTAGAACCTCAAGTCATCCACCAACATGAAAGGAAAAGTAGACAGTACCTAGGTCACCACATAGACAACCCGTTGCAACAATTGTTTTTCCATGCATAGCAAAAGGGGTACGGGTAAAATCAGATTTTTTAGGTTATGTAGAAAAACTAAAGTACTCATACCATGATGTAACAGACATAGAAAAGTTCCTAAATTTTGCGAAGCAAGTCTACCTACAGACTGTGGGTGTAGATCCCTTTTGGGAACCCATTCATCAACTAGACCAGTGGGCAGCAGGACTAGCTAAAATGGGAATTTTAGGTCTGTTGGACCTACCACACTTTGGCAGAGGAAAATATGAAAACAGTTGCGTCAAGCAGTTGATGGCAGTCACACATGGTGGAGATTTGTGGTTGGACAAGCTCGTCTCAATATACGTAGAGCTCATTGCACACATCACATGGCTACCATCACAGGGAATGGATCCCACATAATTTCTCGAGGAAAAAAAAAAGGAGAAAACACTCACCGAGGAGATGAAAAAGAAACATGACACTAAAATGGGGACGCGCAGAATCATTATCAAACAAATCAGTGACATCACAACAATAATGGCCACAAAAATTATGGCCTGCAAGCTGCTCAGAAAATGTTGCAAGGAGGATGTCTTGGTCGGGGTTGTTGTAGATGCAACACAGTGTGCCGAGGGCACCATGATCAGCTGGGCCCCTTATCTTTTTAATATGTTTCTAGATGACTGCAAAGATGCGTAGGATCTAGGGACATAATTTCATTATTCATGATTGATCATGTTGATAGCCAGTATGGAATGGAAGGAACCAAACTATGTATTTTTCGCCACCAGACCCAAACCCAATCATGGAGCGAGATAATTATCGCTTGGAGCCACTTCATATGCCAAGAATAGAAGAATGAATGAAGCTATATTCGAAGGATATCTTCGCAACCTACAAGAGGCCATCACCAATATCTGAAGGATAATAGTTCATGTTGTTGCAAACTATCAGGGAATAGCCAACTTCAAGGCCACTAGACATGAGATGTGGATCCAGGTGTTGAAGGACCCCAACAAACAATGGCTACAACTACGTTATTGAATCATGGAAGGGGACATAGAAATGGCCATCAAGGATTAGGAAGACAAATGGAGGATTCCAGTCCTCACTCAAGACATACCCACAAGGGTAGAGGAGGAGGAGGAAAGGCAGGAACATACACATAATGAGAAGGTAGGGTAGGAACAAACAAATCCCCAAGAAGTCACAGTGCCCAAGAAACCAAGGATAGGCCATATCAAACCAAAGCATAAGAAAGGGGGGACATCCAAGACAGGAGTCCAGACGGGGAAGAAGAAAAATACACATGCGACCCAAGTACATCAGAAATAGGCCGAGGCACCACAGGGTACTACACCAAGTCCTACTCTACAAGAGCCATGCCTGAATAAGAGACCAACTACTCATATTAGGGGTGCACGCAAGAATATGAAGGTGCATATAACATCTCCAGAATACGCGATCACGGAAGATGATGCAGAAAAGGTAGGCCAAATGGTCCAGGATGGCACATTCAAGGATTTTGAGAATTCTACGTGCCACAAGGACATAATTGAAGAAGAATTGGCAGACATGCGACAACTCCTCGAGCATATCGGGGAAGCACAGCCAGTCGGCAGTAGCATAGAAACGTGACCATAAACATCACAGACAAGAGGAGAACCTGAAGCAAGCAAGTGGGATACATTCCAGAAAATACCACAACCGAGTGCAATGTTTCACGTTACACCCAGCATGTTGTGCATGGACGAGATCATGGGGTAGACACCCCTAAAGTATTTGGCTCAATTGTAGTTGGTATTGTTGCGGATACCAACCAAGGCCCTATATAAATTGCAAGTCAGTGTTACACAAGAGGTACAGTCTCATGCATGCACAGATACAACCAAAATGCAGTAGGTAAAGGATAAACGAGATGATCTAGAATTGATATTCCAGCAGGCCAAGATCGAGACCAAATAAGAGAGAGTACGCATGAAGGGACTGGAGAAGAAAGTGGTCGTAGCCTATGAGAATATTCCAAATACCACGCAGACGATCGAACTCATGGCGATGAAAAATATCGATCAGATTGTGCAGAAAATCGATCAATACCAATAGGAGATTGAGAATCTCCATGAGCATATCACACCTACCACTCCACTGGAGGTAAGGGAGAAAAGGAAGTAGGAGGCAACAAAGCATATACAGGAGCTATAACGACAGGTCCATGCAGCGAATGACTTGTTTGAAAAAGTAGCACATCTTTGGATGAAGATAGAAGAGGATCAACAGGTCCAGAAGTGGGACCAGGAAGGATAAAGGATAAGGGTAGTGATCCAACACATAAATAAGAAGGAGAATACAATGTCAATAACAGAGCGTGTCAAAGGGGCACAAGACATGAAGAAACTATAGGCAGAACTCATAACTATCCAGATGCAGAAAAAGGAGCGCAGGCTCATATGGAACCGCTTCAGGATCGAATAGAAGAGTTCATTGCATGGGTAGAGGAATCCAATACATATATGGCATAGACCCAGGTAGAGTGTGCAAGGTTTATCAGTGACGAAATTGCAGTACAGACATTGGATGCACTCAAGGAGAAGACCGCACAAGCTCAAACACAATCAACGAAGATCAGGGACAAGTTCCAAGTGATCACCAGGTAGATTAATGAAGCACATAGAGGTTATGTGGCTCAGGATGAGCCACATGTTAGTGTTAGGGTCTTTTTGGAAGCAGGCCCAAGAAGAAAGAAAGGCTATTTTGGGAAGGAAGGCATGCACGAGGAAAGCGACAGCTGGAAGGAAGAGCAGCACGTGTGCATGCATGGAAGACCTAACAACATTAGGGTTAGGGTTTTTGCAATACACTGTAATGGTTGATGAGGCATAAAAGTATAAATATAGATACCTAGGTATCATAGGAGGGAACAAGAGAGGCGAATATAGAGGGTCTTGAGGAGGAGTCATGTTTTGATAGCTAGTTGTAATATTTTTCTATACAACCTAATTTTGTAAGTTGTTAAGATGAAGAGGAGTAAGGAGGGTAGATCTTGAGGGTTATATCATAGGATGAGGAGCCCGGAGCGATGTAGTCCGCCTCATAATAGGACTCAACCTGACTGACAAGATTTTTAAAGCGCACGATGCTGAGGTTTGGAACTGCTATAATGGAAGAGCTTAAGAGCCTAATCTTTGTGGGTCTATCCCAAGAGGGGGTGAACAATGGTAAAACCTGTGTTATGTGATTGAATGCATGTGTTTCGTTATTGTTTTTAAATAGATACTAGTATGCTAAATGAATGTGTTTATTATACTCCATGCATAATTTTGAATGACAGATTATTTCTTTAATAAGTTAAATAGAACTCTCAATGCACACTTCTCAAATCTCCACTCAATCCTGGACTACAAACACTTGAGTATTGCATTCACCCATTAAGACTATCTCGGGTGAGACTGCACAGTGCACTATGTGCATTGTGTTGCGTTGCCTTCTAGTTTACCAGGAGGGTTGATAGTTTTAGAGGCTTTCTTGGAACCCCAGTAGACATGAACCCTGGTTCAATCAAGTTAAAGGTATAAACTCAAATAAAGTACTAACCAACAGATGGATAGTGAGAGGAAGGGAATCAAAGAGGTAGACATAAAAGGGGGGTAGAGAGAGAGTGAGAGGAAGGGGTGGATACAAAGGGAGACAAAGAGGGTGAATAAAGAGAGAAAGAGGGGTAGAGAGAGAGTGAGACTCTAGATAACAACAAGGAGAGAAAGGGTTGGAGAGAGGTGGAAGAGAGAGCAGGGTGTAATAGGGGAGGGAGGGGAAAAGGATAGAGATAGAGAGGTGGGGGGAATAAAGAGGGAGTGGGTGTGAGATTTTGAAGCATGTTAAGGAAAGGACTAGGTCTAGGTATTTCCATGCCTTGTGATGTATAAATTTTGCCATGTCTAGGTCTAGGTATTTCCATGCCTTGTGATGTATAAGTCTTACCATGTCTAGGTATTACCATGTATAGGAGTGTGAGGGAGAGAGGAGACATACATAGGGGGTAGAGAGGGAGACAAAGAGGGGGGGTAGACGTAGGATAGAGAGAGAGAGGGACATGGGAATGAAAAAGAACAAATAACTTATAAGAGAGCGTGTGTGTTCTTAGGAACATGTGCACGTTCCTAGAGAGCATGTGTGCTCTTCAGAACGCATCCACATTATTTTGAATTCAAATTTTTTGGTTGGAATTGACAACATATATGCTGACTTGGTTGCCTCAGATTTAGGTTTGGGATGAAAAACCTAGTGATTCGTTCTGCAAATTGATAAAAACATTAATTTTTGTGAATACCTCTTTATATCTCTATGTTTGACATTATTTTTCTATAGGTTAAACAATTTATTTGTTGAGAAAATTGTAGACATAGATAGACTCATCTATGCAAAATCCAAATATATATAAAAAAAAAATTAATTAGTATTGTTTACTATTTTTAATCCATTTTTGTCTTCGCATATATCAAAATCCCATAATACATACCTCTCTTATTTCTTCTACAAGTTTTTTTTGAATTACCCATTTCTCGAATGTTGTAGTTTCAGTGATATGTTGATTTTGATCATTTTAAGAAAATATACAATTTATATTACAATTTTCCAAAAAATACACAACATAAGAAAAATGGGTTATCTACAAGTATACAAGTTTTTGGAATGAAATTCCATTGTTAAGGTATTCAACACTTGCACGAACAAAAAAATATACCTTATATTTTGTTGGAAAAATAATATACCAATGTTAGAAAAAATCAAATTTGATATAGTTATTGGCAATTTCTATGAATAAAAGTTATATATTCGAAAATCTAATTCAATTTCCTATATTTCATCTTCTTACACCATATTCAAATTCATTGTATAAGTACCTTGAATAACTCCTCCAAGTTAACTAATCACTATTTTTTTAGGTTTGCATTGCCACTAATGTGTCATGAGAGACCATCATTAGCTTTCACTCACCCATGCTTCTTGATTGTGAGTACATTGTTCGTACAAGTAATGCATGATCTAATATATTTGCTAACATCCTATTGGAGCTTTTCCCTATGGAAGTAATTTTACAACATTTCCATTGTCTTATCCATGCCAAAATGACCTGCCACCCCACTATAGTGTGCCTCTCAAATAATATTCTCACACTTTCTTAGAGGAATATAAATATGTGCCCAATTGAATAGAAGTCCATATCGATGGTGAAAGTTTGAAATTTGTTTACATTGGAACAATATCTTATATGTAGGAACAAAGTTGTAATCACTACCATATCTTTGGGGCCACTATGAATTCTTGTGTCCATCACAATTGAGGATTTTGGTCAATGACACAACCATAGGCTTGTTGAGGTAGTTTGCAACTCTATTGATGTTTCCATTATTGGACTCAATTTTCAAGTGGAACTACTAAAGGTATGTGGACCAGCTTTTATGGAAGTTTTCAATTTTCATGGAGTTTGCATAAATTGCAAAATCATGTGGTTGGTGTGGATCACTATTTCCTTTCCTAGAATATATTTCTTCAATTTTTGTCATGCATAGACATTGAACTAATATAATGCTTCAATTTTTTTCATTCATAGACGTTGAACTAAATCTCCTTATCACATCTAGGGTGTTTATGATTCGAATGGTTGTTGCAGAATTTGAAAAATGAGGATTGACTCTTAGTAGAAGTAATGATTCAAATCCTTACTATGAGTAGAAGTAATGAGGATTGACTCTGAGTAGAAGTAATGATTGAAAAAAATCAAAACTACGATGGAAGATTGTGTTTTTATGTATAAAGAGTAAAATAATTTATTCACATGCATGCAAAACCCAATGTAACTATGAGACCGGATTGATAAGCTCTCGTAGCTCTCATGCATGCAAAACACAATGTAACTATGAGAAGCTCTCGTAGCTCTCGTATAAAGCGTAACTATGATAAGCTATCATATAAATCATAACTATGAGAATCTCTCGTAGCTCTCTATTGGCACAAAGGAGAAAACCCAGGGTTCAACGCTCAAGAGCGCACCAACAAAACCCTAACTACTGGCCCTTTGGAAACACCTGCGAAGCAGATGAAGTCTCACCCGAGGTAGAGGCAAGGGTGGTTGCAAGAATCAGGCGTATGCAACCTTAACTGGGGCACAGATCTATGATTATACTACTTCCAGCGCACTTAGCATCAATCAACCATAAATATCCAACCCTTATTCTACTTCGCAAATAGCACAGAGCATCGCAATATTCACTTATATCTATAGTATCTCAGCACTTAGCAACAGTAACACACTAGGTCCTGTAGATCAGCACTAAGCACTCGCATATACATTAGATCTAACAATCATATATATCTAAGGAGCGCAAAGCATAAGTGAATATATCAAAAGCACATAGCATAAGCAAAGATAAACACAATGAATCAAAGAACAGAACGTTACACACAGATTTACGTGGTTCACCCACATTCTGGGGCTACATCCACCAACTCTTCTTCTTTATTAGGATCTTCAATCGTTAGTTACAGCACAGAGCACAAAAACCCTTCTTTGCAAAGGATAGAAGATCTGCATAGCTCGTTAGATCCTTCTTCCTTACACTTCAGCACAAATCCTCTTACAACAACTTGCACTTATCCTTACAAGATTATTATGATCATGCACAAAGAATTTACAATCTATTTCCGATCACACAGATCTAGCACTAAGTCATCTACCATACATCACATAGATGAACTACTACTTCTATCTAGCCTAGACATCTATTTATGCATTACAAAAGTGGGCCTAAGTGTGGGTAAACCCACGGCTCGAATCCCTTCCCCATTACATTAACCCAAAAACACTAATAGGGGCCCAAAAGTGGACCGAGACGCTTCGCTTGGTGGTCCTTCTTTGACTAGATGTCGCAGTTCCAAAATAGGTCATGTTATCGATCAATTTGTAGTTTAGGTCAAGCAGCTAAAGGGTAAGGGTCAAACTGGCATAACAGGAGCCTCCCCACCCACTGTCACCTCGATGGGGGGCTCTTTCTATTTAGGGTGTCTAAACCCAAGGGAGACATCCCTGGAAATCTAGGGTTTTGAAAGGAAAAGGCTCAAAGGATTAAGGCTAGTTTTCCCTTCACAGATTACAGCCCAGAAGATAGTCAAATGAAGAATAACCAAAAAGGGCACCTGCTTGCGAGACAATACAACAATGGAACTAATACATACAATAATGGTTAGTACTTCATAAGTTAATGACTATCAAAATTTAAAGTACATGAGCATATACAACAGTAATTGTTGACGAAGTCAATGATTGTAATAATGACAATGGCATATAATGTTACTTGTCAATAAACACTGGAATAATATAGCATCTAATGAAGATAATCAATCCTTAAATTAAATCAATGCATTAAATGTCATTAATTGCTCATATACAAGAAGTTGTTGCATCAATATCCTAGAGATGATGTCATCTTCTTTTAGGGTTAGTATAATAGACAAATAAAGTCAATGTTTTTGCAAATTCGCCAATGAAAATTGCCAATATATCAATGTCTATCACTGGATGACCAAGCCACAGTATTTTCTATCAAACAATAGCTCAAATAAGGCATGACGTTATCATTTACTGCTAGGTTAGAATACGTTAGGGTTAGTTAGGGTTTCAAATTTGAGGGTTTAAAAAATGTTTTGCACATCAAGCTCAACATTGGAGAGAAAACCAGTGCCTTAGGGTATTATGGAGTCAAAAGTAAGGGCAAGATCTCAAGAGGATAAAAATTTAAAGACTAGAAGGTTAGGTTCTATGGTGCTACAATGGCAGGGCCCTAGAATCAAAACCCTAAGGGAAGGAGGCTCATTACGGTGTTGCTTAAGCAAGGCCTCATGCTCCTTCCTCTTTCTTTAAATATTCTTGGCAAAACGACTAGCTTTAAAGTACAAGTCTAAGGGAGAAAAGTGTTGCATGAGAAATTCACTTACAAATCACGAAGAATGCTCGTCAAACCCTAGTTGTAAACATTCCAATGAGAGAAACACCATAAAATTCCAAAAAGAGTCCTCCAACAAGAGTTGTGCCTCACTTCCAAGAGCAAAATACCAAGACAAAAGACTAAAAGTAGATCTCTCACAAGAGAGTGAGTTATGTTATGTTTAAAATGAGGCAAAACGCCCTCTATTTATACCAATCCATGACCTTTGAATTAAAATTTAGGTCATTAAAATAGTCGACAAGGCTGAATTTAAAATTTACACTGTGTTTACATTAATTTCTAGAAAACTATCATAATGTGAAAAAAAAGAGGGATGTCTAGCCCTTTTGAGGGAGACGTTGGCCCTTTTTGGGCAAATACAGCATCCAGAAGCCAAATGCTGGCCCTTCTACGGCTCCTCCAAGCTGCCACACATACCAAACGACCTCAGCACACTACCACATGCTCCAGACAAGGTCCATCTCTCTCAGGTGACGTCCTGTCCATCAAAGGCAAACGTTCCATCTGCAGTGGGTGATTCCCCCTAGGCCGGGCTTTGCCAAAGTGTCATGCGTGGAACGTCCTTCTTCCTTCTAGTGCAATGGCTCATCTCAACGTTGTCCTATCTCTGCCATCCCAGCAACCATCCGATGGGCTCTTAATCCCCATGGAGGTCTGAGCTAATCATATCCCCATGTGTACCAGTCCACTAGTACCTGTCCATTGGGTATGGTCCTGCACATCAAAAATTGTGCCCTCCATGGGCTCATCAATCCTCGGGATCATAGCAATGTCAATCATATTTCATCATTAAATTTATCAAATACATGCATAAAACCCCTAGCATATCCTCTAAGAGCTCAAAGACATTACACATATCTACTATACAAAGTTGAAGAAACAAACAGAATAACCTATTGGGCCAGTGTCCACAAGAAAAGGAAGGTTTCCATAGAGGATCATTCAAGACATGTTCATGAAGTGATATGGTCTAGGGATGTCCATTCATAGTAAGACCAGGGGTAGGTGTTGTCCATGGGTGCCTTTGTAGGATGTGAGTTGTACCCGTCATGGATGCACTTTTTCCAATCCCCTTTATTGCCTTTATTCTTTATTTATTGCTTTTTCTTTCTTTTTACTTCAAGGTCTGACCAGAGGACACTGCCTTG
>JZKD02S1023397.1:1396696-1410956 GCA_000966675.3 Picea glauca | reverse complement strand
TTTAAAATTCCTTATTACTTGATATATTACATCAAAAATTTTAATTAGGTAATTTCTAAGTTTTTGTTATCATTGAAATGTATCTATTAGATATTTCAATGCAGTGTTAATACATTTGGTTGACATTGGTTTAACATGGTTGGCCATGGTTGAATATGGTTGGCCACGGTTGAGATTTTTTGACCATGTTCATAATGGTTGACGAAGGTTGACCATTTTTATGCTACATTATAATGTTCTTCTTGGTTGATGTATGCCAATTTGCTACATTCTGAAATGGTTATGTCACATTATTTACAAAGGATTATGCCACATTACAAGATTTGTTGAGGGTTATGTTGGATTGCAACATTTCTCAATGGTATGTTTCATCGTGATGTTCATGTTGGTTGACTTATGTAAAATTCCTAAGTTCCTAAATGGTTGAACATATTGTGATGTTTATCAAGGGTTATGTCTCATTGTGACATTATTGAAGGGTTATGTTGGATTGTGATGTTTCTTAATGGTTATGACACATTGAGTGATTCATCTTTCTTGACCTACATTGAATAAATATGATCTTCAATGGTTATGTTGCATTATAACATTCATCATTCGTTGTGTCGCATTGTAGCATTAAAAGGGTTCACCATGGTAAACATTAAAAAGTTAGGGATCAACATTATGTAACATTGTGACACTATGAGGTTGATAATAATAATCATTATTGATTTAGTTTATGTGAACTTTGGAGTATCTACCTTCTTGTGTTTGAAATTATTTATTATTTGATAGATTATATCTAAAATTTTAATCGAACAATTTCTAAGGTTTTTGCTCTGTTATGACATTCTTTAGTGGTTATCTCTCATTGCATTATGACGTTCTTTTGTTCCATTACAACATTTTTTTTTTCCATTACGACATTCTTTAGTAGTTATCTTGTCTAGGAAACTATTAAAAGAAAATTACACACCCACCACATAACAAATTTGGAAAATGCAGCCCTATTGTTGAAGCTTGGTTAATATATCAATATAAAACATGTTATACAAAGCTTTAAAAATAATGGGAGAAAATCAATGAAATGCACTTGGACTATGGTTTATCTAATTAACCTAGGACTTCATAGAATCAAAGTTCTCACAACTTAAATTACAAATTATCATATAATGGTTTATCTAATTAACCTAGGACTTCATAAAATGAAAGTTCTCACAGTTTATTACCAATTATCATTTTAATGGTTTCATTTGTAGGCATACCTTTAGTTTGAATCATAGTTACCAAGTTCAAATTCGAATCTAGAATCAAATTCGATTCGATACGATAAAAATTCGAACAAAAAATTTTCAATTCAGAAAAAATTTGATAGGATACAATCTTAAATACTTAGATATATATACTTCTCTTCATACATTAAATATGCATTTTATTTAAATAAATTGTCGCTTCCTCTTTTTGTGAAAGAAGGAAGACTGAGGAAAATTGGAGTATGAAGGTTTTTCACGAGCTCTAGGGTTCCTAAGACTTGTGTTTTCAAGCGGCTCCCCTTTTGTTCTCGTGCAGGCCATCATGGCCCCCTCAGAGAGGGGGGATCCACCCCATGGGTCATCATCCTTAGATATCTAGGTCTTCCAGGCCCTGTTATCTTCCTACAAAATGGTCCACAAGGCAGCTTTGTCCCGATTCGTAAAAAAATCGGGAGAAATTCCAAAGGTGGTTGTGCATCCTGCTTCTGTTCGCTTGCTAGCTCTCAGACTGGATAACAAAAGATTGATAGGGAAGTTCAAAATATTTTGGCCCTCCGTGAAATCCATGCATCACTGGCTGGAACTGACCTGACGTAAACTGATCTAGGGATAAATGTCTATGGCCTTTTGTGGTAAGGGTTTCTTCATTTTCTTATTTGAAAAAGAAGAGGATATGGATCTGATTTTCTGAAGTGGCCCATATTTCATGGGTGCACGGGGAATGTATCTCAATAAATGGACTCTATACTTCATCCCCAAAAATTATATCCCTTCAACAGTCCTTGTCTAGTTAATATTGTCGTTCCTTCCATTACACTATTGGAATGATGAAACCCTAAGAAATATCGATAACTCATTGGGGAAATATATTGATCATGCTGAACCATGAGAGGCACTTCAAGCCTGTGCCAGACTTTGTGTAGAGGTGGATCTGGAAAAAATTCTCCAGAAGCAATCCAATTGAATCTAGATAACTGGTCTTATATTCAATAGGTAGATTGATCAAATCCCATTCAAATGTAAAGGATGTCACGAATATGGACATTTTGTAAAAAAATTCTCTCAAGCTAAGGAAACCCAGGAGCAAGATCCAAAACAAGACCATTGGAAACAACCAAAAAGGAAAAAAAATACTGGAAAAACTTCCACGAACCCCCCACAAGGACAAGGAGAAAAATATCCAGGCCCGAGATAAAGGCCTCCAAGCTCCCCTCATAAAGGAGAATCAAGCCACAATCGGTATGTTGGAATACAAACATAAGGTAACATGGAAGACCTCAAGGACCACCAGGAAGAAAATGGAAAAAAGAGACAAGAAGAAATAGAATAGGAAATCAGAAAAGGAAAAGGAAAAGAAATCATGATAACAAGTGGGGAATCCACATCAAAATCTCCTCAAAATATCTCCCTAGAACTCCCAAAATTTTCAGAAGATGAAAGAAATGACACTTTTGATAGTGACACAGACCTAGAGACCACGCAACCAACTACAACAAAAAAAACAGGAAGAAAATCTTAGAGAAACAAAAGAGAATCGATAGCAGATAGAGAGAAGGTGTTAGGAATCCAAAAAACAATATAGGAAGCAATAAAAAAAGAGGGAAAATCTAGGGAAAATAAGTCATCCCATCATAAGGGAGCAACATCTCATCCCTCTAAAGTGGGGGCCCCAAAACCCTCTTATAAATGATGAAATTTGTCTCCTATAACTGTAGAGGACTAGGGAGCAGGGATTAAAAGGAAGAAGTTCGAAAATTACTAAAAACAAAAAAATCCCTCAATCCTCCTACTCTAGGAGAAAAAAATGAGGGACCTGGAAACCCTCCAAGAAAAGAAAAGAATTTGGAAAAAAGGGGAAGGAAACAAAATCAGTTCCAGAGGAGCCTCAAGAAGAATAGGTATAATCTGGAACATGAAATAATTCAAGCTAGAGGAGCAGATGCAGTCCCAATTTTTCCTAAAGGTATCTCTAAATGGAAATCCATAGGTATTCTCTACTCAATCATAAATGTTTACATGCCAAATAAATATATGGAAAAAATTGAATGATGGCGATCCCTTCAGGATCTAGCCAATGGAAACTCCCCTCAAAACTTGATTATTGTCGAGGACTTCAACACCACAAGAGGATTAAAAGAAAAACGAGGGGGTACTATCATGAGGGATCAATTCAAGGAAAAAATGGATAATCTAATATTGGATCTGGATCTCTTCGATGATCCCCCCTCTAAAGTATTGTACACTTAGAACAACATAAGAGAAAGACCAAGTCACATTGCGGCTAGGCTTGATCAGTTTCTAATAAGCAACTCTTTCTTGGCCCACCCTGAAAAATACCTCTCTTTGATCCTCCCGTGGGCAGGAACAGATCATCGACCTATCTCTTTACATTTTGAACCAAAAAAAAAATGGGGTCTTATCACCTTAGATTCAACCCCTTATGGATGGATGGGTTGGATTTCCTCCCCTCTATCTCACAAGTCTGGAACCAGTGGATCATAGGTTCTCTAATCTATATCTGGGAGTAGAAGCTAAAGTTAGTGAAAGGAATCATCAAAGCTTGGGAAAAAGCCTCTTTGATCCCGATCCAGAACAAGGTTAAAGAAAAGAAGATTCATCTTGAAAAGATTCAAGAAGAAATGGAAACAAAATAAGTTCAACAAACCCATATAATGTCCAAGGAAAAAATTCACAAAGAGTACATTCAAGCACTAAACGAAGAAGAAATCATCTGGAGACTAAAATAAAAAATTATGTGGTTGAAAGACGGGGACCAAAATACCTCTTTCTTCTACAGGAAATCAAAAGCTAGACTTTGGTCAAATCAAATCTTTGAAATCAAAACTCTGGAAGGAAAAACCATAAAGGAATTCGACCAAATCAAACAACAAACTTCCAGTCATTTTCTCAAGCTCTACACTTCAAATAGAAGATTAGAGGAAGCCTTCATTGACTCTCTTCTCAGCCATATCCCAAGCAAAATTTCAGATGAAGACAATCTAAAACTCAACTGACAAATTGAAGAAGAAAAAATCCTAAAAGCAATCAATCAATTCAACGAGGATAAATCTCTGGGGCCAGATGGTTTCACCCTTCATTTCTATAAAATATGTTGGCACATAATCAAGCAGGATTTCATTAGAATGATAAGATTTGTGCATAAATAAATAAAAAATGGGAGAAGCCACCAACTCCTCCTTCTTAGCACTCATACCAAAAGAACATGGTGCATCTACCCTAGATAGATTTAGACCCATTTCTCTTTGTAATACATCTAATAAAATCATGGCCAAAATCATTGTAACAGGTTGAATCCTTTTCTCAGATCTCTAATTCTTCCTAATCAAGGAGGATTTGTGGAAGGCAGACAAATCTGGGACAACTTTATTTTAGTGCAAGAATATATACACTCCAACAACTCTCGGGGGGAACCAGGTATGAAAATTAAATTGGATATTGAAAATGTATTTGATAGAGTAGAACATGATTTTCTTTTCAAGGTTATGAAAAAATTTGGGTTCAATCAAGAGTTTTTATCTTGGATGGGAGCTTGTATTGCGTCCCCTGAGATCACCCCCCTATTAACTGGAAGACCAAATCCCTTCTTTAGGGCCTCCAAAGGACAAAGGCAGGGCTTAACTCTCTCCCCTCTTTTGTAGGTGATCATCGAAGAGACTCTCAATCAAACGCTGGAGAGGGAAAGCATCAACGATTCAATTCCAAGAATCAAAATAGCTCAGGGTGTGTCGATCACAATTTGTTGATGATACGATCCTCTTGAGTGTAGCTTAAAAAATTATGGCAAGAAAAATAAATCAAGTCCTGGACACCTTCCTCTTAGTTTCGAGTGGGCTCCTAAATAAGGAAAAATGTCAAATCCATGTGTGGAATGTTTCAACTAATAGTAGAGTAGGGATCGCTCAAATTTTGGGCTTTGGAATCTCAAGTGATTGGAAAAATTTCAAATACCTTGGACTACCTTTGTGCTTAAAATCGCTCCCTAGTGAGTATGGGCACCTCTTTCTTCAAAAATTTAGGAAAAGATGGAGTCCTGGGGGTCAAGGTGGCTCAATCCATTGGGGAGGGTGATCATGATAAAATCAGTTCTATCCGCCCTACCCCTCTTACAATTCTACTCCCTCCTTGCCCTAAAGGAAGTCTTGAAAGATATGGCCCATCTCATCCGCAAATTCCTGTGGCAAGGGGAAAAATCCAAGTCCAAAAAATTTCATCTAGTGAACTGGGATATAGTATCCTCACCCAGAAAAAGTGGGGGACTAGGAATCAGAGACCCTAAAGTGGAAAATATAGCAATGGGAGCCAAGATTCTCTGGAGGATAGTGTCGGGAAGAAAGGAATGGTGGAAAATGACTATAATAAAAAAATATAGGCTGGGAGGAAGAAAAAGATGCATGGACAACATGCTTGATTCCCAACCTGGATCACAAATTTGGAAACTAATCAAAGATGAAATCCCCTTATTTAAGGAGCATCTCTCGTGAATCCTTGGAAATGGAAAACCAATCAGGCTATGGCAAGATCTGTTTTTGGGATTTGATATCACCTCCTGAGAGGCAAAATTTGGGGACTTGAAAATATGGTTGATATCGAACGAAAATGGTAGCTGGAAGGAGTGGACTCTGGGAGGTGTCCCCTCTCAAATGTCCAATCAAGCTCAAGTTTTGATCTCAACCCTTAAAGGAGCAACACCTATTCTTAGAGATATTCCAGACAGTCGTGATTGGGGAACATATGGACATTCAATAAAATCAGGATACAACAATATTCTCTCCTCTTTAAGGGTGATCCAGACTTCAACAAATGGGAAAAATGTTTGGAGCCAGGACACTCAGCCCAAAATAAACATCTTTATTTGGTCCCTAACACATGGAAAAATCCTAACTGGCAAAAACCTGATGAAAAGAGGTTTCCACAGTCCCTTCAACTATCCCCTTTGCCAAAATAGTCAAGACACCATCCAATACCTCTTATGGTATTACCCCTTTTCGAAAATAGTCCAGAATGCTGCATATGGAGATTTGACTCAAAAAATAAGATGGCCCTCTTATCTACAACCCCTCTTGGTAAATTGGGAAAAATTCTACCGGGGCACCTTTCGAGGAAAACCAATATTCAAAAGATTGTGGAGGTCCCTCCCCGAGTACATTTGCTAGCAGATCTGGCTAGCAAGAAACAAATTTTTTTTTCAGGGAAAAAGTTCCCATCCCCAAAGTGTTGTTGGCTAGGCCAAAATGATTCTCTCAGAGGTAATGAACATTAAATCTATGAACATAGAAGATACATCCAATTGGAGTAACCCATAAAAGGTTTGGATCACAAGCTTCAACCTTCACTGTGGTAAAAATTCTCACTCAGTGCAAAGATCGCGCTGGCAACTTCATACTCTTCGTATCATAGATGATTGGATTCAAAATCAACATGATCATACACTTTGCTTTGATGGTGATTCAAAGGGAAACCCAGGGGAGGCGGGTGCGTGGGGGGGTTTTCTATGAACCCGGAGGAAAACTAATTTTAAATTACTACTGGAATATTAGGAAAGACACCAATAATAAAGCAAAGGCTTATGCATTACTCAAAGGACTCCAAATAGCAAAGAACCACCAAATTTACAATCTGAATGTTATAGGCAACTTCGAGACAGTCATAAGGATGATGGTTCAGGGAACCGACCCAAAAAATTTGAGTCTAAAAATAATTATTGATCGAATACGTGTAGACTCAAACTCCCTCAAGCTAAAATTCTTTCACATTTTGAGGGAAAATAACACGGAAGAAAACAAAATGGCAAATGAGGCCATAGGGAAACCTCCTGGAACCTTAGGGTTTGAAAGTGTTGAAGTCTTATCCCCCTTAGCCTAATGCGTCACATGATTAGGAACCAGCGCATAAAGGCTAGAGGAGGAGCCACTTGGAGATCAAGCACAAAAGTGAATAGGTGGAACAGGCATGTGGCCAACACAAGTGGAGAATGGTGAAGCAAACAGGTGGCAAGTGTGAAACCGATGACTCATCGACTAAGGGCAGTCAAGGATAACAATTTATACATCGGCCTCATTATGGTTTCGAGTGGTTAGTTAATTTGTTCAGTCGATCTCGTGGGAATTCAAGGAATGAAGGATCTGATGCAAATCGATCGTGCATGCAACAATCCAGACGTGTAGATGATTATCCAAGATGACCTTAGGTCCAGACTCAAGCTCGCAGATATGAAGGCCTCAAGTACATCGCACCAGGTAGATTTTGTGACTTATCTGTTTGACACGAACTCGACATTGATCGTCACATGGGGAAATCTCGGTCAATGCTCATCCTTGCTGGGGGAAATTCTATTTGTTGTTTTGGTAAGCTATTCTCATCCTACCCTCCCTTTGAATTGCATAGGTTTCTCTGTCCTGATTGTCTCTCAACGAATTTCCTCCCATATATTTTGGGATCCCCCTCATTACTCCTTGTCTCACCCACTGCCTCGCCCTCCGCATTTTCATTGCTTCACACAAACCTTTACCTTGCGACCTCTATTGATTTCTACTTCGCCCAACAATTACTCAATTTAGAAGAAACCCAATTCGCTGCAGCATTGCGTCCCCCCTAACAGCATGGAAAATACCTAGAGGAATCAAAGCGCACCAGAGTTCATGCATTTGCAGGGTGTTAATGGATTTTTAGCTGGTTTTGTTCAGCCGGACCCTGAGGAGGAATGTGTGGGCTGCCAAAGGACGTGAATTCAGATGGGAGCGCTCAAGTCCACTCTCAATTTTGAACTTGAAACCCTCTCTCAACACATGCACCTTATTGAAAGGTTGCAAGATGAAATTTATGCTCAGAGGAGTTAGATTGAAGAGAAACACAACAGTTTGGAGATAATGCATAGTCGATTGGATCAACTGAAATGAAACCATCAACAGCCAAGCACACCAGGAAGCACCCAGGAGCATCCAAGAACGTAACTTCAACCACAGTCAACCAAATTCTGGATGTCAACGAGCCCTACACAGATTCAATTTGTGAGCAGCAAGGACATTCAAAGATCAAAATGGAATCGGGTAGTTGAGTTCTTATAAAATTCATATATTATGTTTTGTTTTTCGTTATATATAAACAAAGTATTCTATAGGTTGTATTCTACGAAATACAATAGATGCAGTATAGTTAGGGAAGGTGGAAACTCTATGATCACAAATTTTGTTTTAGCATTTCCAAGCTTCAAAGACTTTACTTCTCAAAGGCTTCGCATGGCCTTATTTTTGTATTACAGTGGATTTATCCACACTTTTTAATATACATTTCCCAGTTCTTGTAAAAAAATAATATGCATTTTATTTAAATTTTTCCTCATTCAATTTGAAATTTGAATAACTTTTAATAACTATGGATAATGTAACCTCTTATAAGTGCAATTCACCAAGAGAAACAATGTTCATCTGTTCCCTCCCTTCCCTCCAAAACCCCTCATAGTTTCAAAATTTATTTATCTAAAATCCCTCATTACATCACGATTAATAGATGTGTATTTAGAAAATGGTCTCCAAGATGGAGAGACAAATTAAAGTTCAATGGAATAAGCCAAATACTCATTAAGGGATCAGATGGCTGAAACGTATAAATATTGGAAGTACAATGTAGAGAAGAAGAAGACAATTATTATTCCTTCCAACATTGTCTACTATTTTAACATTCCAATCAACGTCTCTCTCTAAAAGAGGGCTTTCAATAGTTTATAAGAACATAACAACATCGAATACCTAATCACATTTCACATACTCCTTCCAACATTATACAATATCTACTTGTCCTCATCCCTTTCCAATGAAGTCAAGCCACAAAGAGAAGACTAGTTTACTTGATATTTATTTTCTTATGTAGGCAGAATAAAAGTTTTAGATTCCACATGGAGTAAACAATCAAATGTTTGAATTTAAAAATGCCCAAATATGAGATGCTATCTCTGATATTTTGGAAATTGCTTTTGGATGGCGTTCCTAAAAGGTCATTGTTTCTTTAGAGGCCCTCACTTCATCCCGACTTTGTGACTCCATCCTGGCTTCCTGCACATGATCTCGCGTCTATTTATTTATTTATGTGTCCATGTAGGTACACTCCAAATTTGTGTGTATGTACACTCCAAATCTCTGTGGCGTTAATTTTCTCCACTCGTTGAATTGCCTATTCTTAATTTGAATTGAATTATCATTTTTTTGTATTTTTTTCTAAATAGGACCAAATTTGATAACTATGGTTTAAATTACAAAATTTTCAAACTATGGTTTAAATTACAAGATTTTCAAAATCTATATTAATAGATTTAGTCTAGGGATTTGAAACGAAAAATTGAAGACAAAGTTAATCTTCACAAACAAATACTTACAAACACAAATAATGAGATATATAGCTTCCTGAATTGAAAAAAAAACAAAAAAACAAGTATAACCAAAAATTGATATCACTACACCTCGTAAATCCCTATTGACCTGCAAGTAAACACACACATATGATAAGATCTAGATGAACCAAAATATAATTAAAACTTAGAACAAGAGGAACAAACAAGTGAGACAGTGCTCACAAAGCTTAATTCATTGAGAGAATTCCATTACATTTATAGCTCAATAGAGGATTAGATCAAACTCCTAACATTGTGGATCTCAAACCACCCACAAACTAAATTTGCATTCTTGTGAAACAAACTTGAAACAACATTCTAAATTTAAAATACATTCTAGAAGTTTCTACATTATTATAACATCCCCTTTTAATGGAGAACCAGATTTTCTACAACACCTAACTTGCTTCTAAAAAATTAAAACTTGAGTTTACCAAGAGGTTTGGTAAATATATCAGCGACATTATCATTTGTATTACAAAATACCAAACCAGTTTCGTTTGATTCAATCTTCTCCCTCACAAAGTGATGTTGTAGCTCGATGTGTTTTGATCTTGCATGATATATTGGATTGTGTGACAATTTGATAACACTTCGATTGTCACATTTGATGCATGTTAGACCATTTTTCTCCTCTTTGACATCTGCAAGAATTCTCTACAACCAAACAAATTCATAGGTAGCACTGGTCAAGGATTTATACTCAGATTTTGTTGACGACAAAGAAACAATAGGCTGCTTCTTACTACTCCACAATACAACCCCCAATCTTATATGAAATGCATATCCTGAGTTAGATCTTCTATCATCAGGATTTCCTGCCCAATCTGAATCAGATAAACCTGTCAGTTCAACATCAAATTCATTAGTATATATAATACCAAAATTTATTATTCCTTTCAAGTATTGAAGGACTTTCTTTGCATCTTTCAAGTGGCTCTCAGAAGGCTTAGCCATGAACTGACTAAGGATGATGACTGAGTATGCAATGTCTAGTCTCGTAGTGGTGAGGTAGTTCAAACTTCCCACCAACTGACAATATAAAGTACCATCTTCCCCTTTAGTTCCATATTCACTGTATAACTTTGCATTCTATTCTAAGGGAGTTGGCATATATTTACATTCACTCATATTGAACTTTCTAAGAATTTCTTTTGTGTATTTACTTTGAGTGATCAATGTCTTGGCAGGCTCTCTCCAAATCTCAAGCTCTAAACAATAATGAAATTTGCCAGGATCTTTTATTTCAAATTCTTGAGACAACTGACTTTTAATCTCTTCAATTAAATTGCATGCACTACTTGTAATAATGAGATCATCCACATATAAAGATATTAAAGAAACATTTCCTTCTTCATCTTTCTTAACATATAGGTTAGGATCACTTTTTCTTTTCACAAACCCATTGTGATAAAAGAAGGTATCTATCTTTACATACCATTATCTTGGTGCCTGTTTCAAGCCATATAAGGCTTTCCTTAATACGCAGACTAGATCTTCATGTCTCCGCTTGACAAACCCTTTAGGCTGAACCAAATAAACCTCTTCCTTTAAATCACCATTTAAAAAAGCAGATTTGACATCTAACTGATGTATTTTCCAATTATGTTTTGTAGCTAAGGAAATCAGTACTCTAATTGTATTCAATTTAGCTACTGGTGCAAAAATATCATCGTAATCAATTCCCTCCTTTTGTGAATATCCTTTTACAAGTAATCTTACCTTATATTTATCAATGCTACCATTAAATCAACGTGTATTCTTTATATTTTAATTCATTATACCAAATGCTCTGATACCAAATTAAAACTTAGAACAAAAAAAACACACAAGTGAGACAGTGCATACAAAGCTTAATTCATTAAGAAAATTCCATTACATTTATAGCTCAAACTAAATCTACGTTCTCATAAAACAAACTTGAAACAACATTCTAAATTTTAAATACATTCTAAAAGTTTCTACATTATTCAAACAAATATTTTCTAAGTAATTAATCTACACATCAAGAAATCTATAATTATAACGAAAAACAATCTCCAGTAACGTAACATAAGGAAACCATGCAAATACTATTTGAAATAAACATTCTACTTAGTGGCATGAAAACGATTATAATCACTTTACTATCCAGTCCCCCATTTTACTATCCACCTTTGTAATCACTTTGTTTCTTCGCATAGCAGTAATCTTAGAACTCCCAGTAACAAGCTTATATATATATATAATCACTTTGTTTCTTCGCATAGGTAATCTTAGAACTTATATATAATCACTTTGTTTCTTCGCATAGCAGTAATCTTAGAACTCCCAGTAACAAGTCCAGTAACAAGCTTTTATATATATATATATATAACTGCCATTTGTAGATGGTTTGGATGTAAAAATGGTTAAAGGAGTGGATGACGTGTTATCGATAAGTGGTTGAAAGAGTGGATGAAACATCATAAAAAAAATGACTACTAACAATTAAATATGGGAAAAATCACAATTTTATATTGTTTAAATTGTATTTTTGAATGCATAAATATATTCGGCATTATAGATCCTATTTGATGTACATTAAATTCTACTTTGAAAGTTATGATTAAAAGGAAGATTAACCACTTTTGAATACACGAGATGTATGTAAACTACGAAAAATATTTGATGGACATTTAATTCTAATTATATAATTGAAAGTTATGATTAAAAAAAAAATTAGCCACTTTTGAATACAAGAGATGAAATGTTTATGAATATAAAAATTAGAGTATTTTAATTAAAAATATGTAGAAAAAAAGTTTAACAAAAATATTTTGGAGAATATTTTTTAATATTCTACTTATATTAACATCCATGTTATATCATAAATTTACAAAATAAATTTCATAAATTAATAATACCACATACATTATATAAACTATATAACTTTTTCATATAAATCTCTCCAATAAACATGGAGCACCAAATAAAAAATCTTAACCCTTCATAAAGCTTATTTCAACTTTCTAAAAAATCTTAACCCTTCATAAAGCTTATTTTCAACTTTCTCATGTAAATCTCTACTAACTAGTAAACATACATCACCAAATAAAAAATCTTAACTCTTCATAAAACTTATTTTTTTTATTATTTATTATTTATAATTGTGGTATGTAAAATTTAACTTTTTCTTTATAGTTTTCCTAAATCACATAAAATTATTATAATAATATATTTTTAAGATCACGGCCAAGTTTTTGTTTGTGGGACAAGGGACCCAAGTTTACGAAAATATACATACCTTACCTCCTTCTAAACTTGTAACCTCTTAGTAAGAAACACATGTTCTTAACTATTAGGCCCACTCACATTGTATTAATAATAATCTATTTTTAAAATCACAACCAAACCACATCAAATTAATATATGAAACCCCCTTGTTTATTCATTAATATTAATCATGAATTATATGATTTGTTTTAATATATATTCTCATGATTTGTTTTAATATATGTTTTTATTTATTTATATATAATTTATTTTGTTTAAATTATTTATTTATTGTTGATTAGTATTAATCATGAATTATGTGATTTGTTTTTATTTATTTATATATAATTTATTTTGTTTAAGTGATTTATTACACGATGAAGTATTTTTTTTGTTTTGAAAGTATTTTTTAAAATATGTTGAAAATCCATATTAAGATTTTTATAATGGAATATATATATATTAACATATTACGATGAATCTTATATACACATTCCAAGTTAAGTTTAATGAAATTTGTATTTTAAATATTGAGTAATTTGTACTATCATTTTAAAAGAATTAAAATGAATCTTTTGAAATCAAAATGCTATTTTTATTATAATTATAGAAAATAAAAAAGCTTTTAAATTTTTATTATTTTTTCATTTTACAATATAAATCCAATTTAACAATCAAATAATAAATAATGTTATTATTTTTTATTTACAATCAAATAATATCCAAAAAAATATTATTATTAATGCTATTGAAAAGAGTATGAAAGCCTTAGAGTATTTTTTCAAAATAATATCCCAAAAATATTATTATTGGTGCTATTACAATCAAATAATATCCCAAAAATATTATTATTGGTGCTATTACAATCAAATAATATCCCAAAAATATTATTATTGGTGTTATTGAAAAGAGTAGGGAAACCTTAAAGTATTTTTTTTTATTTTTTTACATGATTTTTAATTAGGAAAAAATAATTTTTAACTATTTAAAAATATCATTTTAAATGATAAATTCTTGATTAAGATGGATTTATCTTGGTTTTTTTTTGAATTAATTTACATACACATGCATACATATAAAATAATGACACATCCTCAAAGAAATAGAAAGAGTTTATTTTTTTTCACTTTCAATTACTTTTTTATATATAAAGTTGTTATAAAATTAATTTATTTAAACCCGATATTGAATATTTTATTTATAGTTCATAATATTGAAATATTTCTTTTGAATTTAGGCTACTTGATTTATTTTTTTTTATTTTTTAAACTCAGACTCATCATAATCCCTTATAGCACTTATAGAAGAGATGTCATTCATTTAAAAAATTACTATATTTACAATATAGAATAATATATATTTTTATTTAAAACAATTTTTTTTCCTT
>JZKD02S1023397.1:1322628-1373670 GCA_000966675.3 Picea glauca | reverse complement strand
CCAAGACATTCATGGACATACTGGTGCCCCACCACTTTCCGCCATGCAGTACACTTGGATTTAGTGTTTGAACTACGAGGACAGATGGCAGACCAGGAGCATAGGGCCCTCCTCATGGGACAACGATTGGATATGCTTTTCGAAGCGTACTCCAATGCCCCGGCAAATAAAAAATTCCCAATGTGTGCCCAGTCGTTTGTCATGCAGGCCAGAGCAACACGACAGGAGGACGAGGACGACAGGCCACCGGGTATTTGTCTAATCAATTTCAGTCTGGTTTTCTCTTTTACTTCCAGCCATGTTGGGGCTCCCTTTTGCTTTAGCTCTTACTGTTCAGAGTCAAGTCTAGGATTATAAAAAAGCTCTTTGTAATGCCTTAAACAATGCTAAGACGATGCATGACCATCTATCCTGGTTTCCTTTGAGCAGGACAGATGGTGAAACAATCTTTTGTTTTTTATCCAAAAAGAACATATGAGTCCCAAGTTGTGCTGGTTTCCGGTAAAGTGGCGGCACACTTAGCGACTGTAGCACCATTATATCTTTGTGTTAATATAATATAGCAGGTAACACCTTTTTTACTTAAAAAAAAAAAAAACAATTATAAAGAATAATTCAATATTATATATAACAATAATAAGTAAGGAATAATTATTTATATCATTATTTATTAACAAAATTAAAAAAATACAAAAATATCTATTAAGAAAAATGAAAAACTTTACACACCAGTAAATTAAAAACCTTGATTAAACCACCGATTCTATAGGAGATGCCTTGAAGTAAATATTAAATCTATTTTTTAATATATAGAGATTTTAATTATTATAAAAATACATTAAATCTATTTTTTAATAGATAGAAAATTTAATTATTCCTAAAATATTTATATTTATAATATTTTATATGATAGAAATGTTTTTATTTAAATATTGTATTTATCACATTTTATTTGTATATAAATTTTATATTTATATTTTTTATATTAAATATATATAGAAAAATAAAATTATAATTAATACAATAAACTATATATATTAAAACTTAATTATATAATTGACATATTAAAGGATACATATTAAAATTTAATTAAATGTTAACATTCTAAAAGGTCGAAAGCATTTTTAAGAGAACCTATCATCCTTTAAAGTTGAAATCCTTGAGCCCTTTTAATAAATAGAACACATAACGCATAACAGGAACATAAAATCTTCACTACAGAAGATGCATTTTTTTCAGCTTAATGGCGGCTTCCGCATAAACTTAAATATGAAATACTTTAATCTTCAATCGTTTATAATCAACAAAATAAAGAAACTGAAATAACTAAACTGAAGACCACTCTATCAAGCATTGAGTGCATAAAAGCGTCACGACATATGATGATTTTTTTCAAGTTAATGGCGGCTTCCAAATAAACTTAAATATGAAATAATTCAATCATTTATAATCTAACAAAAGGACATAAGCTTTTCTAATCACACAAAACAGAAGACCACTCTATGAAGCATTGCTCAAAATGTCTTGAAGGAGCAGCTTGTCGTGGAAATGAATTCTACGACCCTAAATACAAAAACTCCACAACCGAATTCAACTTCAAACAAGAAAGTTAATGGCTAAATATGAATTTGAAGTATGATATTTTAATTACTATATACCACTGTATAAATATTGATAGTCTATCCATAATAACCCTAACCATATATATGAATACCTAACCCAAATAACTGGAACTCTAATAAATTTAATTGGGGTTTTGTGGTTACATACAAAAATATTGAGTCTGGGCATGTGAAATAACAAAACGTCAAGTCAAGGAGACAAACACGTGATGCAATTTTTTTTGTCAATATATTAGGAAATTTAATTGATAAAACTACTCACAAGTGAATAGAGAAAGGGTTAAATTTTAAGTAGTTATCTAGTTTCCCATGGCACCGAGCCTAAAAAATGATGTGAGATTTCACTGTCATCTAAAAAATACCAGTTTACATGGCCACAAAATTTTAAGGTCAAGACCTTATGTAATAAACCCCTATCAAAACACAGAAAAAAATGCATGCTAAAATTTTAAAATAATGCTAAAATATATTTCAAACCTTACTTCCATAGGAATCAGATTATTTATAGATTTTTCAAAAAATAATTGTTTATCAAAAAAGTCATAAGTGATCTCTCCAACCTTACTTCCATAGGAATGAGATTATTTATAAATTTTTCAAAAAATAATTGTTTATCAAAAAAGTCATAAGTGATCTCTCCAACATTCATAAATTTAGATTAAAATATCACATAACTCATCAAGAATAAGAATTGTATCAGATACTACAAAAAAGTAAATCATAAGTCCTTCCCACACATGATTTGAAAACACTCGTTCTTAACTAGTATATGGACAAACTATTAGATAGGCTAGACTATGGATGGAACAACTATTGTCGAGCCTAACGCCACAAAAACATAAGATCTCATGAGAATATTTTCCTAGATGATTCGTAATTAAAGACTAAAAGAATATCATGTTGACTAACATCCAAATCATTTTGTGATAAGATAATCCAATCACCATCATCAAATTGGAAACATACTTTGGAGAGGATATTAGCTTCAAATTTGTGTTCTATGTAGACATGGAAAAAGGAAATTACATCAAACAACAATCATTATTTTAATCTCATAAAATATAGGAATCAAAACCAGATTTCCCATTTTATATTCCCCTCTCATCAACTTTATGACCACCTATTAATCACCAATGACTTATAACTTGAATACCCATTTCATAGAAGATAATTTAATGATGAACTTCAATGTTAAACTTCAATGTTAGAAGCTCAACATAATTGTTTGGCCCCCCTCCTAGCCTTTCCTTAAACCTAGAGAAATGAGAACCATTTATAAAATTTATGCTAGATGCTCCACACCTTGGTGGACTGCCTTAATCGGCTCCATTGAAATATCCCCATGCCACATATTTGTCAATGGGTTCATGAGGCAACTACATTTAAAGGATAGACTTAAGAATATATTTGAAATTCAAACATACAAATATACTTTGAGTTATGCATTGAAAAGGAAGAATGAATCTCCCTTCAAATATGTTAGCATTTTTGACAATCCAAATGTCACATGATACTCTTAAAGGAAGAACTTTAAATTCCTTAAAATTTGGCTTATGTTGCCACTATTTAAAGCATTCTACAATTGATTTCCCTTCACAAGAATCCCTCACTCATATTAGGAATTCCATTTTAGTTTATACCTTGGATGAATAAGAACAAGATATAAGTAAATGGCCAATGCCCAAGCATTCTACAATTGATTTCCCTTCACAAGAATCCCTCACCCATATTAGGAATTCCATTTTAGTTTATACCTTGGATGAATAGGAATTCCATTTTAATTTATACCTTGGATGAATAGGAACAAGATATAAGTAGATGGCAAATGCCTAGGTTCATCTTGTTCTTTACCTAAAGTGCATTGACTTGGGCCTTATCAATACCTCCTATGTAATGGATTTATATCTTATGTCTAACTACATGAAAATAATTTTCCTTAGAGGAGACCTAATATTCCAAAGTGCTTTATGCTACCATTAGTTTTCTTTAAGCTTGTTATTGAAAATCATTTCTTTATATTCTATTTTAGGGATATAGAAACCCAAAGTTGGATTCTTTGACCATACTAATTAATCCTCTACTTCCTTGAAAAAAAACATAACTCATCATTAATTTAGATATGTATAGCTCCCACTACTTAGCTTCAATTCCTACCAAACCTAGGATATCTACCTTCTTCCATTCTTGTTACCAAATTGTTGTGAGTTATGGAAAGGGTACCTAAGATAGATTAAAAATGCCCTCCCCTTGAAGAGATAATACCATCTTATCATATAATTTATAAACATCTCTAATCCTCGCCCAAGGGTTAGTCCCTATCCTTATCATTTCTCCATTCCCAACTCTTTAGAGTAACCAATTTCTTACAAGAGGAAGGTGAGTACAATTGTAATGCCCCATTTTGCACTTAGGAAACTAAATTTACTAATAGACTAATTGTATTTTCATTGCGTATTATCTTTTTCTTTTTTCCGAGGAAAATAATGTATCTTCATTTCCAGAGAAAAATAAGTTAAAATCCTTAGGCTCTGAAGCACAATCATAAAAGCAATGCTAAGCAAGATCAATACAAAAAGAAACAAAAAAATCACTATTAATTGCAAAGGATTAGAATCTCATCCCCCTTAGGAAGGAAAATGCATGGATCATAACAAATCATACACATACCAAGATAGAAACAATAAACCATATGCAAAAGGGCTTAAATTTCAAAGTAATCACAATCATGCTTATAGGCCAACTCTCCTTCAGAAAATTCTTCCAGAACCATTTGGTTTTCAGCCAAAGATAAAGAATCTTTAGACAGAGAATCATCAAGTGAATTAAGTTCTCTATAAACATGTCTAAAGTTCAAAAGATGGAAGAGATCAAATAAATTTTCAAGCATTGTCTAATGCTCATTAAATATAGGTTGTCCAACTGATTATCCCCTTTCATCCAATCTATAGTTGACTTTGAATCCTCAAAGAATTGTATCTTGAGAATGTGTCTTCTCACAACACATTTGAGAAGAGAAAGAAGAGCATTAAACTCTCCTTTGATTGTTGGTTCCAAACCCCAAGATTTGATTTTCTAGTAACACAATGATGATATAAAAGTAGAGTATAAAACCAAGACCACAGGTATTGTCCACCCCCTAACAAGCTCCATCAAAAACTCCCCAAGACATATTTTTATTGATTATCACCTCCTTAACTTCCCAAACGTTTTTCACAACCATGAACTTCTTATAATTTGACAATAAGTCCAAATATTGTTGTGATATATTAAATGGGGGAGGCATCTTGTCTTCAAATATGCATGCATTACAGGTGATCCAAATGCCACGAGAAACCAATATTGGAAGGGTTCAAAACTCCTTTAAGGAAGGAACATAAAATTACTCATGGAAATAATCAAACACTGAAACTTTGTCCCATAAATGAGACATACCCAAAATTTGCTCTATTTCATGGAAGACCTATAAAGTAAAAGGAATATCCGTGAGAAAACAGGAATTAGTTTCCTTAAAATGTTTGCACAAATAACATGAAATAGGCCCATACTTCCCTCTAAGTTTCATTCTATCACAAGTTAACACTCGAATTTGAAGAAAAATCCAAAAGAAAAGGATTTGTTTCAATGGACCTTGGATTTTCTATATTTCTTAAAACTGCCATTTCATTACACAATCCTCCTCATTTTGCATAGCTTGGTCTCCCAGTTTGGAAGAGTACATCCCCCTAGACTTTTTATAATACCACACTAATTCATAATGAACATATGTAAGATGAACATGTGCCATGCACAATGCTATATTGAATTGAGACCATAACTAGTGCCAATTTACCTGAGTTTCTAATTCCTTTGCTGAGAGCCATCCTTGTCGCCAAAAAAATGTACGAGAAGGGTCCCTAATATGATTGAGCATGCAATGCCTATACTCTTGAAGGAAAGTCACAAATCCCTCAATACGAGATATTCTTTCACTACAACCCACAATAACATTGACGTTGACCCACAATTTTGTTCTCGAGCCCACCTTCCAAGACAAGAATATACTGATAATATGACATGAAAGTGAGATAAAACCCATTGATTTGATACATTTTATGTATACCTCTATCTCCTATGAATCCAATCCAAAATTGAATTTGGATAAATGTACTTATCAACAAATGTATGTCTCCATAGGCTATCTCGGGTCAAAAACACCCACAAGGATTTAGCATCTAAATTTGATCCGAAGATATAAATATCTTTGAGTCTCCATCCTCCTAAGATTTTTGGATTTGAAAATATTTTCTAGGAAACCAAATGAAACTTGGGTAATCTATACTGATCTTCCACAAATAATTGAAACACAACTTTCATATGTGGTTAAGAATTCCCTTCAGAATGAGAGCTAGTAAATGCCAATACACGGGTATGTCTTCAATCATCGACTTAATGAGAGTTAATCATCCCCCCAAGAGATCCACTTGTTGCAACATAAGTTGATCCACCTTTCAATCCTCATTAGCAACCACTTCCAATAAAAAATTCCATAGATATTGGGTTTAATATTAAAGCCCAAGTATTTTACATCATCCCCCATGTCATGATATGGGATATTGAAAAGGTTATCCATGTGAGGTTTTATATCATCCACAAAGTCTATGAAGAAGATATTCAACTTAATGGAATTGATAACCATGCCTGTTGCATCACAAAAAACATCTAGTGTTTCTTTTAATATTATTCCTTCAGTTACCTCACACAAAAAAATATCAATACATCATCCACAAATAATAAGTGTGTTAAGTGTTCTTGTATACCTATTCTTAAACCATGGAAGTTTCTCAACCTCCGTGCATCAACAAGAGATCAATCGAGCCCTTTAGCAATGAGTAAAAAGAGATAAGGAGAAACGAGACACCCTTGCCTTAACCTCGACCATACTTTAAAAAAAGAGAACCAAAACCATTAATTAAAATTGCAAAGGAAACCGATGTCACACAAGGCATTATCCATTTGACCATGGGAATCTCAAATCCGATATGCAGAAGAAACAATCTAAGGTAAAGCCATGATACTTGATCATAGGATTTAGATAAGTCTATTTTGAGAGCTAAGACATAATGATTTTGAGTTTTGATAGTGTGAAGTCCTTCCTAAAACAATCCTATGGCTTCATGAATGAGCCTTCCTTTGAGGAATCCAAATTGTTTAGGGGTGATGACATTTGATAGAACTATTTTAATTCTGAAAACAATGATTTTTGCAATGGTTTTATATAGACTATTGTATAATGAAATGGGTCGAAAGTCATTAAAATAAGAAGGATGGTTTGTATTAGGAATGAGTGCTATAAAAGTAGAATTTATGTCACTTAGCATCTTACTGGAGAGGCATAATTCTTCCACAACATGAAGAAAAATATCCCCAAAATAATGTCAAAAAAATGTTCGAAAAATTTGACGATCCAACCATCTGGCCCAAGAATGTTTCCCCTTTTAAAGGTTGAAATGATCACCCGAAGCTCATACTTTATGACTTCATGGAAGAAGTCTTGGTTGTCCTCATATTCAATTAGCCTCAAGAAATAGTCAATCAACTTGAGTATTTCCCCCATCCTGACTTGCTATGAATCCTTGAAAAGAGATTGAAAGTGCTCAACACCCAACACAAATAACTCATTGAATCCTCGAGCCACACCACCATTGGAATTCTGCAACTCCCAGATAGTGTTGTATTTCTTATAACAATTAGATTGTTTTTTGAAAATATTTGGTATTTTGATCACTTGTTGTAATCCATAAAGCCCTTCTTTTTCACTGCCATGATTTTTCATTCTCCAACAATAATTTATTCTTGATAGGTTCCAATGATTGTCATTTGTCTTTCTCCAAAGGAGTCTAATGGCCATCTTGAATTTGACTGTATAGATTCTCGAGCTTGTATTCATTATTATGAATATCTTGGTCAAGAGATTTTCTGCATTCCCCATCCCAATATGAAACTTCTTATTTGATCAGTTTAAGGGAAGTGACATACTGGGAACTTGTTGAAGCACTATTACTCACTTGAAAATGAGCCTAGTTTTCATGGATAAGAATCCAAAATTCCTCTTCATCATCCCAAGAGGGATTATACTTGAAAGGAGCTCCATGTTTTCCCATTGAATGTGCAAATTCTAAGAATACAGGGAAGCGATATGAACAATGAACCTTTCTGATCCATGAGCAATAGATCCCTATATATTATAAGAGAGAGTGATGCATTATGTATGAATCAATCTGATTACAAATTCCTATAGTTCCACTGTGATTATTGCTCCAATTCGGACTAAGAAGAATTAGTTCAACATAACCAAACCTACCACTTCAAGTTTTTCTAAGAAAAAATTTTCTAGTTTGTCTTCTCAAGTAGTTACTCCCCAAATTCCATCCCTACAAAAGGTGAAATTCAAATCCCCTCTAATTATGAGGTTTTTATATTGAAAAAGGTTGAAAGAAAACAGTCTGTCCCAATATTCCTCTCATCCCTCATAGGGCCCATACATATTAAAAAAAGTGATCGAGTAATTAGTTTCTTTACATGAAATCTCAATGCAAAGACCCTAGGAAATAGAAAAATAGTTGATAATTAAAAAAATTGAAGAAAATCCTGTAATGATACCACTCGAAGAGCCATCCAAATCCAAACCAAGAAACTCCCATCCCTAAAACATTTTTACTAGTTCAACAATAATAGATTCCTTGCAGCCTATCATTTCTTGAATTAACACAATATTAGGTTGATTTGTATCTACAAATATCTTCATAGAGAGTTTTTTTGCCCTCCCTCCCAGGCCTTGCATGTTGATTGACAACAAATTCACGGAGAAACAAATTTCAGGGCTAGTCCCACTCTAAGGACTGTGAATATTAATCGTTGTCTTCCTTGAGAAACTTTTCTAGAAGATTTATCCTGTGCAAGTTTAAGTGTAGACTTAAGTCCCACTTTTGTATGGCTAGGTTCCTTGATATATATAATAAAACCTCAACTCACCCAAGGAAACTATGCCTTGAGCAGAAATACTAGGGAAAATGAGACAAAGTTCTCTACCCAAAGAGACAGAGAGGGAACCCATCTAAGAAGTCCCTTGATTAACATAAGAATTGGGAGGTAAAGGATCATAGTCTCTATATAAGTCAACAACAAAAGAGTCATGCTTTTGTCTCCCATGAGAAATGTTTTTAGATTCCATCTTTGAAGATATGCATGGCCTCTTCCCTTTCCCAATCCTATGCATATTAGATACCAAAAGAGTGGGTACACAATAATGATTTGGGATGGGATTAGGGGGAATATTACCCGATTCATGATGATAATCCATATTTTTTGTCCATAGAGACTCAATATTTCTCCATTGTGAGGTCATAAGCTCCAAATAATCACCAAGACGATCCCATAGAGCATGATTCTCTTGAGTATGTGGCACATATTTATTCAATTGAATAGAAATTCCCCCCACCAATATTTCACTTTGATGGCCCTTCTAATCAATATAATATTTCATAGCTACACTCTCCTTTTCACCAATCTTTGGGTTGGAAGAAGGTGTTGAAGAAACATTGGCCTCGATAGAGGATTTAGTGTCTCTTGACCTTACACCAACATCCGAGAGTGTGAACCCCTGAAACCTTTTGTTGAAATTTAAATCACAGTATGCCATACCATGACATACCTTGTGGAAACAAGAGAACCGAAAGGGCACATTAAGATAATCCTATGGTTGGGTATAAGACTTATTTCCCACAACCAATTCTAATGACTTGAAAATCCCTTGTCTTGGGTCTAAATCCACTAAAATTTTCACCACATATATAATTTTTATTGTCTTATAACTGGCATCATAGGTTATATAGGACCCCAGAGCTTCACCTATAGCCTTCAATCTCATATCATTCCATAATTTGAGAGGAAAATTAGGGATTTTGATCCATGTTGTCATACTGGAAATTTCCTCCTCTTGAGCATCAAATAATGGGTGCCAATATTTGGCACAAGGTAGGCGTCAGTTCCAATACCAATGGTTCGACAAGGTTTTTATTGCATCCTCCTTAGACCGAAAGATGAACCTCATCCATCCCCTTGAAAACAAATTAAAAATTGGGGCATAACCAAGGATTGGAAGACAATTTTTTTCCACCCAAGAGTCGAGCATTAGCATTATCACATACATTGTGCACCCATAAAATTTACCAATGAACACGTTCCCCTCTAGCCTCCCAATCTGAATAAGTTTCAAATATTCCCCCACAACCAGTGAAACCCCTTTGTTGAAGGTTTTACAACTTTCTTCCTTTTTCGTTCCAAGCCCCTATGTGATGAAGGTAACCCACCTCCCTAAGATTCCTCTAGATCAATCTTAATACCAATAAAACCTAAGTGATATGCATCTTCACAAGTTTTCTATGCTAAAGGAATGACTGGAGAAGTTGAGGGTTTAGAGGAGTGTGCATGAAAATCCTTACTAGGAACATTGTTAGAACTCAATACTTTTGTTGTTACCTTCTCTTGAGGTCATTCAATGGACCATTCAAAAAACTGACACAAATATCTCGAAATATCTACTGGGTAGACCGATCCATCTACATTAGAACAAATCTTGGAAGGAGAGACTCTAGATCCTTCAACCAGAGTGGGAAAACTATCAATTCCAAAGTACAGGTCCAAGGATGGATTAATGATAGGGTTTGTGAATATCAAATCTTCTGACAATGAATCCTCAGAATAATCCACTAATTAGGTGATGTTTTCCATCCATTCTAACCCCACTACGGGAGGGTTCCACTTGCTGACTTACACCTCTAAACCCTTGAAATACCCTCAAAAAATTGCAGAAACCCTCTTATTGTGTATTATATGTGAAATAATATTTAACGTTGGCACTTGAAATTATTTTTATGTGGACCTACGCATGTTTAAACACTATAAATGATTACTATTATGTTGTTAATGACATATGTTATATGATTTACTTATGGTATGCAATTTTTTATTGAAGGATCTTGATATGTGAACAACAAGTTTAATGATATGTTTTAAATTCAATCATATGTCAATATTATATGGTTATTCATGAACTCATGTTCTAAACCAACTTATAGGTCGAATGGGCTATGTAATAGCCAGATAAGTGTGATAGTAAGTGGTCAATTCCATGGACATTGAATAAGAAATGGTATGATAGGAATTGGCCTTATGTTGTTATATATTGGTTCAAATAATGTATTACTATGATATTGGGCAAGTGCATGTTTTCAAGTGGCACGACTGCGTGAAATTGGATATTTGATGACAAAGCTCCATGCTAGTGTGTTGTCCCTAGTTCTATTAGGAGGGGTGGAGGCATTTACCACTATTTATCCTCTGAAACCTGGAGTCATGGGAGAATGGTGTTGATTCATGCTCCCCTATGTCACGTCCCCGGCCTCACACTGGCCAGACCATGTCACTCCTTAGATGCTTTACTTAGCTCTGAAACCATCTTTGTAACATTCCCAGCCTTCGAAGGGCCATGCTACACGAGGGAACACTTTCGTTCTCTCACTGTAGAACATACTGTAACATACCCAGTATTCAACTCAGCTATGCTACATAAATTTTCTCTTCAAACTGCATGCAATTATAACATATACGTACAACACTTTTGCGGAAGATTTACATATAACATAAACAAAAAATCATGTTCTGTAAATATACAATTTCATATTGAAATAACAGTAAACATAGACATGCAACATATATAGGGAAATACCCATAAACATACAGACAATTATAATCACCCATATGATAAACTGTAACATAGGCACGCAAATAACACTGCAACATGTAAATTTATCACACGATTGGTACTTATCTTGGAAATATTGTCACCA
This sequence comes from Picea glauca, assembly GCA_000966675.3. Taxonomy (NCBI): domain Eukaryota; kingdom Viridiplantae; phylum Streptophyta; class Pinopsida; order Pinales; family Pinaceae; genus Picea; species Picea glauca. The sequence continues at coordinate 1,362,161 of JZKD02S1023397.1, read as the reverse complement.
ATTGCGTGCAGACCGTCCACGAACCTCCCAGCCTTAGACTACACTGTTCATCACTCTCAATAGTGAGTCACCCCCGAGCTGGGACTAAACTCCACCCAGGTAAATGGATTCCTAACCTGGCTAAATGCTCATGGACAATAGGAAAGACTCTATCTCAGGTGCTCACTCAATTAACAGCCTACAGTCTCTCATTCCCCACATGCCTGTCCCACCCAAGGAAGTGTGCCCCTTATCTACTCAACAGTCCCTCGGCTGCCCCACTTCCCTTCCAGGGCTCAACAACAGGTTAGACCGGAAGTCTCAGAGCATTGTAGCTGCAATTTATCACCTTCTAGAATCAATTCCCCAACAATTCTCTCACTCAGAGAATTGCTCACGGGCCTGGCAATTCGCCTCTTCAATTTCCCACGGGCCTGACAACCCGCTCCCAAGCTAACCAGGTACACCAATAGGAAATGGTTATGGAAATAGGCTTAGATAGAGTGAGGTGAATGTCTAAAGGATAACTGACCGTGTGAGTGAAAATGGTCATGAAATCATTGACTGGATGACTGAATGATGGAAGGAATCATAGGCAAGATCATTGTAAGAATGATCGTGAGAATCATGGTAAGGATGTTCGTTCGAATGAGGGTGAAAAGTATCCAAAGATCTAAGCCCCCACAATATGTATGCATGTCCCCAACTTGACACTTGTCATGTTGGAAGCTACTTTTGTGCACTTGTCCCCAACTTTAGAACTTAGGATAAAATAATTATCCATACTTTATGTTTTAAGAAATATTAATATAATATTCCTTTTGGCTTTCCCTTTCCCTAACTGGTGAAGTTTAGTCCCCCATCCTTTTTATCATGGTCGATCTGCGTGCAACGATGTATTTTATATTAATCATGAGACATATACAAAATAGGTGTGCTGGCCTTTAACATCTAGGTGCACTGGCCTAATTCCAAAACATAAGCATCCCAACTTATCATAACTGGCTCACCAGCCTATAATAAATATCATATACACGAGGTTCGTTGACCCCCATACTGCGCACACTTTAGTTACTGCGCGCGGTGTCTGATTATGTGTACACTTCATCATTTTACTGCGCAGTACTTGCGCGCACTATGCCATGAAAGGTGCATTAGATAATGATGTCAAAACAACTCACCAACTTAAGTACACTTACATTACATTTAAAATTGGGTTCGGCTGAGGGATATTGCAATCCCCTCCCCTTATTTATGCACCGGCCTCAGTGCATCATATACCCATATACCACAAGTTTTCATAAAACCTCAAAAAGGTGTGGGTATTCTGTCTGCATTGCATCCTCATGCTCCCAAGTAGCGTCCTCAGGACCGTACCAGGTCCATTGGACCTTTACAAGCCTTATGGATCAATTTCAGAGCTGCTTGATTTTCCGGTCCATAATGCACACTGGATGCACTTGAAAAGCACCTTCTTGTTCCACCTGAATCACATTCCAATCAATACCATGATTAACATCAGGTATATATATTTTTAGCAATGATACATGGAATACATTATGAACAATTATAGATGCAGGCAATGCAATCATATAAGAAACTGGACCAATCCTCTCTAAGATTTCAAATGGCCCACAAAATCTGGATGCCAACTTGGTGCAGCTTCCCAACTTCAGGGAACTCCTGTTAGCTTTCACCTTTAGGAAAACATGATCACCCACTTTGAACTCTCTGTGGGTTCTATTCTTATTGGCATAACTTTTCTTCCTATCTTGGGCAGCTTTTAAATTCTGCTTAATTTTTATCATTTGGTCCTCCATCTCCTTGAGCAACTCTGGCCCAACTATTGCCCTATCAGATGGATTATCCCAGCTCATTGGATTGTTGCACTTTCTACCGTAAAGTGCTTCAAATGGGCTCATCTTCAATGCTGCATGATACCCATTTTTGTAAGCGAATTCTACCAAGTGCAGGTAGTTTTCCCATTTTGATGGTTTTTCCATCACATACATCCTCATTATGTCTTCTATCACTCTTCTCACCCTCTCTGTCTGTCCATCAGAATCAGGATGATAAGCTGTACTAAATTTCGGATTCGTTCCAAATCCTTTCCAAAAATTTGAGGTGAATTTCGGGTCTCTGTCGGACACAATTGTTTTAGGAATTTCATGCAATCGTGCCACTTCCTTTATGAAAATATCAGCCACATCTGCGGCCTTGTGAGTAGTTTTCAGTGGAATAAAATGGGCAACTTTTGTAAGCTTGTCCACCACTACACGATCGAATCATGTAGCTTGCCTTTTCTGGCCAATCCCGTAATAAAATCCATTGTCAACACTTCCCACTTCCATTCAGGAATGGGCAAAGGTTGCAACAACCCTGTTGGGTGCCTATGCTCAGCTTTAACTTTCTGGCATTCCATACATCTAGCGATGTATTCAATGATATATCTCTTCATACCTAGCCAAAAGTAATGTCTCTTGATCGCTGCCACGATTTTTTGATATCCAGGGTGCCCTACATAAGGAACATTATGAATTTCACGCAAAATCATATGTTTCAAGTCCTAGACATTTGGAACAAAATTTTTGTTCTTGTGCAACAATATTCCATCTATTCCCAATTTATAATTATACACCTTTTGTGGTATCTTACCCTGTTGTAGCTTTGCTACCAATCCTCTGTATTGCATATCTGCATTTGCAACCTCCAGAATTTTTCTTTTAATATCAGTCTGATACATGCTAATGGTTGTAGCATGTAGTTCATGCACCCTCTTGCTGAGTGTATCAACCACTTTATTCTCTTTCCCCTTGATATGATTTATATCAAAGTCATATTCGCTTAAAAATTCTAACCATCTTCTATGCCTAACATTTAGATTTGGCTGATCAAATAAATATTTCAGACCATTTTGGTCTGTTCTTATCTTGAACCTTTTTTCCATGAGGTAGTGTCTCCATTTCCTCAAGGCATGCACCATGGCTGCCAAATCCAAATCATGAGTGGCATAATTTCTTTCATTCTCCTTCAACTTGCTTGATTCATAACATATGACAAACCCATTTTGACTGAGGACTCCACCAAGTCCTTCATTACATGCATCTGTGCATACAATGAAGTCTTCATTTGGGTCTGCAATCATTAATATTGGAACACTTGTCAATGATTGTTTCAAGTGTTGGAAACTCTTTTCACAATCCAATGTCCACTGAAACTTCACCCCCTTTCTTTGCAAGGAAGTGATTGGGTGTGCAATCTTTGAGAATCCTTCAATAAATCTTCTTTAGTAGCCTGAAAGACCCATGAACGATCTTACCTCTGTGACATTCTTCGGTGCTGACCATTCTCTAATGGATTCTATCTTCTCAGGATCCACTGTTATCCCATCCTTTGAAATGATATGCCCCAAATAATGAATTTGTTTTTGATAAAATGAGCACTTGCTCAATTTGGCATACAACTGATGCTCCCTTAATACTTGCAACACCATCCTCAAATGATGTTCATGCTCTTCCTATGACTTATAATATATAATAATTCCATCCAAAAATACAATGAAAAACTTGTCCAGATATTCTCGAAAAACACCATTCATTAAGCACATAAAAACAACTAGTGCATTTGAAAACCCAAATGGCACCACTGTGATCTCATAATGACCATACCTTGTCTTGAAGGCAGTCTTGATGATATCTTCTTATTTAATCCTTCCCTGATGGTATCCTGATCTCATATCTATCTTTGAAAATATCTTTGCATCCTTCAATTGATCAAAGAGATCATCAATCCTTGGTAGAGGATACTTGTTCTTAATAGTCACTTTATTCAACTGCCTAAAGTCAATGCACAATCTTAGTGTTCCATATTTATTTTTCACAAACAAGAATGGGGCACCCTAAGGTGATACACTTGGGAGTGTATACCCCTTCTTCAGAAGTTCTTCAAGCTGCATTTGCAACTCCTTCAATTCTGGTGTACTCATTCTGTAAGGAGTCTTTGACACTGGCGCTCCTCCAGGCATTAGATTTATAGAGAAATCAATGTCTCTTTTTGGGGGTAGTCCTGGTACTTCCTTGAACACATCTTCAAATTCTTCTAGGACTGCATAATCTTCCAAATTTGGCTCCTTATCTTTAGGTGTCTCTTCTATATGAGCTGCAAATATTTGGCATCCTTTTTTGTAACATTTCTTTAGTTGTAATGCTGAAATTTCTCTGATGGTTACTTCTCTGGGAATTCCCTGCACTTTCCTTAGCTTCCCTTCTTCATCCAAACAAGTAAATGATTTTTTATGACAGTCTAAGAGAGCATGATGTTGGTCTGACCAATCCATCCCAATTAGATAGTCATAGGAACCTAAAGGCAAGATGTTCAAATCTGCCTTGGTGTTCAGTCCATTCATGTCCATGAGGCATGAATTAACTATCTCATTAACTTTTATTTTGGCTCCTGTAGCCCACTGCACCATCCAGGATTTCCCGTGCTTGCTGCTTGGAAATTGCAAACTTTCCACCATCTCAGGGTCTATGTAACTATGACTAACTCCTGAATCAATTAAAATAGCAATGGTTTGGTTGTTGATCATACCTTCCACTTCAATCATGTGGGATTGATAATCTGCTTGCTTGTTATCCAGGGCTGCGTAGATCCTTGACACATATCTTCTCATGTCCTCCACTGTTTCAACTTGCTGTACATTGTGAAAAACCATTCCTTTTTCACTTCTGTGAGGACAATCTTTGAACCTATGATCTCCTTTACAACCCCAACATTGCATAGGTGGTTGTCTTGGCCCTTGACTCCCTATGTCAATCGTTCTGGGTTCTTTAGGCATTTGTTGTCCCTGTGGATTATTTCTGAAGAATGGTGGCTTAGCTCCCTTCTTCCTGTGATCCATCTTGAATTTATTTTTTTCTTCCCAAGCCTTTTGGAAAGCTGGCCTTGCTTTCTGCTGATCATATAGGCATTTTGCTTGCCTTATGGTCTCTTCTAATGTCTTGGGATCATCATACTATATTTTTTCACTGATGAACGATGGTAATCCACTCAAATACCTTTGAATTTTGATTGTCTCATCCTTGATGAAAGAGACATACTTCAACAGTTCTAGAAACCTTCTCTCACCATATATGGTCATACTTCCAAGCTTGAGCTCAAAGAACTCTTTCATTTTCTTGTCGTAGTATCTCTTAGTTAAGTATTTCTTCTCAAAATACTTCTTGAATTCCCTCCAAGTAACACTTTTCTCTTTAATGTGCTGCACCTGCACAAGCTTATCCCACCACATGGATGCCTTTCCTTTGAGTTGATAAATAACAATTCTACCCTCTGCATGAGAATAGTAATTATGCAATTGAAAATACTTTCTCATGCCCAACAACCATGTTTCTGCATCTTCATCTTTCTTGTGCTCACCATCAAATGTAGGAGGTTTGATTTTGTTCATTTCTTCTCATATCTCATCCACTCCAGACCTCTTATGTCTTCTGATAGGGGATGGAATTGAGTTGTTGCATGTTCTCTTATTGGAATTCCTTTGGCAACGATGGTGGTGTCTGCTAACACTTATTGCTTTTCTTTTCTCATCCGAAGGCTTGTGACTTCCATATTTGCTTGAGCTAATCTCCTTAACCAAATTATTTTCTATTCTGTTCAAGCCCTCCAATAACTTCATGTTGAAGTCATCCTACTGCTCCTTGGCTCTCATAAGCCTTTCATTACCAGCTTTATGGCTTTGGACATCCTTCTACAAATTTTTAATGGTCTCTGTGATATTCATGTTTTCATTTCTTTCTTCTCCATGTCCATTGGATTTTGTTCCTTCAATGCTCAAATGGACATCCACCCCTATGCTCTCATCTTGCTGACTGTAATTCTCCCGTGCCTCTTCCATTCCTATGGACTCTACACTGATCTGATTTGATCTAGTTGTTGTTAATTTTGCCAAATGTGCAGCCATTGAAACTTATCAAACTAACAATTCAACAATTCATAAAAAATATGAACTATCTTGGTTCCATATATACATCAGAATTATATCTTCTGATTTCCTGGTGTTATCACCATGAAAATTCTAGATAAGACCCAAGTCTTGAGAACATAGACACGCAACGCCTTTAGAGATACATCTGGGTAAAAAGGCGATTTGTCGAAACCAGTTTCACCAAGACACGGTATCACGTGTTTCAAAATGTCAAACTACCACTCGTGGAATGGGAAGCGGCTAGTCAGATCACCCCGTTCACTCATTCGGTACTTCACAGTTGTATGATGTCAATTGAACGCCATCATATAACAAAATTAAAAGCTAATCATTTGAAATGGATTAGCCGAGCATGACAACCCAACACACTTGTACTAAGTCTGTCTGTGCTTCATAATTGGGATTCTATAATTACCAATCCTCAAGTATCGAGGCATCAACTTATCCATAAACAGAGTAATCTCCAAATTTCTCGACTTTCTTCTCTCTGTAAAAGCATTTCGGTATCCACAGACTGAGGTACATGGACAAGGCTAAATCCAGTGAGACTGGTTATTCGGGAAACATGCTAGACTTTCATGTGAATAAGGAGGAAAGGGTAGTCGCGCATATACTAGAAACTAAGTTTCGCACAAAACCTGCCACCGACTCTACATTGGAAGCCAGGATGAATCCCGTTATGAAGGATTTAGTTATCAACAAGCCAACTGTTAAGAAGAAAAGGAGCAAGTGGAAGAAGAGGGAAACCACGGCTGAAACAACCGAAAGTGTTGAAGAGAATCAACTGGTCTGGTTAGATTCTTTAAAGGAGGAGATCACTAAGCTGAAATGAGTCCTCAAATAAAAGTATATTTCAGGGAATTTTGGAACAGGGGGGGGGGGGTAGCAGAGGCAAGGGGCTCCAGAGATGATAGTCATATTCTTAAACGGTCCTTTTACAATATGATAACTGTTATCATCCCCTTTTTTTGTAATTTTTTGATTAATACGATTATATAAATACAGAAGCGGATTTTGGGCTGTTTATCACAATATTTTAATTGGTGGTGTTATGAGTCTTATTTTCTTTCATAGTATTCTTTTCTTGTAAGCTTATATTTCACTTCCATCTATCTGAATCAGAGGAATATAAAACTCAAAATTCATTTCTAAGATGCTCTCGACTTAGCAATTTAGATTATATTTGTTTCTTCTCAAACCATCTCCGAATTCATTTTAAATAATGCTTCGATGTGGTTGTGTGTTTCTTTTTTTCCCTCTAATGTTATGCAAATAAAACTTAGACTCATCATCTTCCAAACGACTTCACGCGCATAAACAAAAAAAAATTCAACTTGTACACCCATATTTATCATGCATAACAACATCACAAGGTAAATCGTGCTTCCGCGCACCTATATCCACTATGCATTTCTTCTTTGTCGCGCCAATAAATTGCATGCACTACTTTTGTGTTGTGTGCCAATATCCACTGCACACAACAATCTGCGCGCACCATTGAATACACTGTCGTAAGCCAACTTATACTCATACTATGCGCGCACCAACCAAACTCCTCTATATTTTGCAATACTTGCGCACCCCACATGCACATTACTATGTGTGTGCTCACCACACTATGCTAAATTCAGCGTGCGCATCCACACACAATACTCTTCTGCGCGGTGCCACAATTTACCGTGCACACATGCGCACCAACATTTTCCGTGTGGTGCCAAAATTTTTCCATGGATGCTCTGTAACTTGTAATTTGGTCACTTTGAAGTTAATATTTTGTGAATATTCCTTCAACTGAACCTTTTCGGCCCATCCAGGCTCAGTGTTGGAACTGAAGCTCTGATACCATACTGTAATGTCCCCAGCCTCACATTGGCTGGGCCACGTCACTCCTCAGATGCTTTACTTAGCTATGAAACCATCTTTGTAACATTCCCAGCCTTCGAAGGGCTAGGCTACATGAGGGAACACTTGCATTCTCTCACTACGGAACATACTGTAACATACCCAATATTCAACTGAGCTATGCCACATAAATTTTCTTTTCAAACTTCATGCAATTATAATATATACGTACAACACTTTTACGGAAGCTTTACATATAACGTAAACAAACAATCACGTTCTGTAAGTATACAATTTCATACTGAAATAACAGTAAACACAGACATGCAACATATACATGGAAATACCCATAAACATATAGACAATTATAATCACCCATATGATAAACTGTAACATAAGCACGTAAATAACACTGCAGCATGTAAATTTTTCGTACGATTGGTACTTATCTTGGAAATATTGTCACCAACTGCGTGCAGACCGTCCACGAACCCCCTAGCCTTAGAATACACTGTTCATCACTCTCAACAGTGAGTCACCCCCGAGCTGGGACTAAACTCCACCCGGGTAAAGGGATTCCTAACCAGGCTAAAGGCTCATGGACAATAGGAAATATTATGTCTCAGGTGTTCACTCAACTAACAACCTACAGTCTCTCATTCCCCACATGCCTGTCCCACCCAAGGAAGTGTTCCCCTTCTCTACTCAACAGTCCCTCAACTGCCCCACTTCCCTTCCGGGGCTTTAGCAACAGGCTAGACTAGAAGTCTTAGAGAAATATAGCTTTAGTTTAGCACCTTCAGGAATCAATTCCCCAACAATTCTCTCACTCAGAGAATTTCTCACGGGCCTGACAACCCACCTCTTCAATTTCCCACGGGCCTGGCAACCTGCTTCTTCAATCCCTCTCCCAAGCTAACCAGGCACACCAACAAGAAATGGTTATGGAAACATGCTTAGATAGAGTGAGGTGAATGTCTGAAGGATAACTGACTATGTGAGTGAAAATGGTCATGAAATCATTGACTGGATGACTGAATGATGGAAGGAATCATAGGCGAGATCATTGTAAGAATGATCATGAGAATCTTGGTAAGGATGTTCATCCGAATGATGGTGAAAAGTATCCAAAGAGCTAAGTCCCCACGATATGTATGCATGTCCCCAACTTGACACTTGTCATGTTGGAAGCTACTTTCGTCCACTTGTCCCCAACTTTAGAACTTAGGATAAAATAATTATCCATACTTTATGTTTTAAGAAATATTAATATAATATTCCTTTTGGTTTTCCCTTTCCCTAACTGGTGAATTTTAGTCCCCCATCTCTTTTATCGTGGTCGGTCTGCGCGCAACGATGTATTTTATATTAATCATGAGACATATACAAAATAAGCGTGCTGACCTTTAACATCTAGGCACACTGGACTAATTCCAAAACATAAGCATCCCACCTTATCATAACTGGCTCACTAGCCTATAATACATATCACATACACGAGGTTCGTTGACCCCCATACTGCGCGCGGTGTCTAGTTATGTGTACACTTCATCATTTTACTGCGCAGTACTTGGCCGCACTATGCCATGAAAGGTGCATTACACAATGATGTCAAAACAACTCACCAACTTAAGTACACTTACATTAAATTTACAATTGGGTTCGGTCGAGGGATATTACACCCTAGATGTGTGATGATGACTACCGCCTATCTGTTGGGAAATATTGGTCAAGGTAGTTTAAACTTCCACTTATCATGGGTTCTATCTGGATTTAGGTCAATATAGTTGATGCTCCATTATAGTCCGATATAGGAGGGATAGGATCTAGAATATGTAAGTATGTTAGGGAGGCAAGGTGTTTGGAGTAGTTGAGGGTGTTTTTGAGTTTTAATCATGTAACCATAGTGCTTGACTTATTCCCTATTGTATTAAATGCTTAATTCAATTATGATGATCTAGGAAAATGTTTCATTTGTTTTCAATTTCTATGACTAATGAATTATTGTTATTTGTTTGTATAAATGTTTGATTAATGCATTACAAGATTTATTGTACTATCAACTTGATTGTGAGCATATAGAAAGTATGCATTATATGTGTTTTTTGTTGTCATTATTACATGCACAAGCTATGTATGCGTCAACTATGCATACATACTTTTCATGTGTACACTAGTATTATTAGCATATATATTAGTTATTACAATATTATTTTGTATGGTTTGTGTTTGTTGTTTGTTGATGTTGGTACTAAAATTAAATTTCTAGGATTTTAATGTTAATTCATATATTATTATATGTTATTTAGGAATTAATTGTATTTAAAAAGAAAAATAATAAGGAGCAGAGAAATCTGATTTTATTAAGTTGATTTCATTTAATGAAACTTAGATTTTGTGACCTACCCAGAGTTACTTTATAATTTATGATTTATTTAAGGGAATTGATAGTATGTCAACTTAGGGAATTTGGGGAGGTGCCAAGAGAGTATTTTATCATAGTTTTGTCCTTCCTATGATTATGGGCCCGAGGTAGTTGAGAAAGGTGTTGGAGAAGGAATAAAATGGGGGATTATGTTTTTGGGAGGGGGCATAAAAACAATGGAATCAAGAATATTGTGTGTGTGAGGACTGAATTGGGATTTTTGACTTGGATTGGATTTTGACATTGGACATACTGGGGTTGTGGTTCTTGTACTTTTGGCATGGAAGGCCAGGAAATCCCCTAAGGTTTTCTAGGAACTAGGGATCCAATGAGGATATTCCTAGAAACCTACTAAATATCGTAGGGATAGGATGCTAAATCTAAACTACTAAATCGAATGTGGCTAAAAGTATTTTCCTAAATATTGTAGGGATAGGCTTCTAAATCTAGACTGCTAAATCAAACGTGGCTACAAGTATTTTCCTAGACCTAAGAAATATATCTTGATAATATAAAATAGAGAGTTATGTTTACTTGCCTCTTCAAGGGGGAAACCTCCTAGACAAAAGCTCAAAAAACAATAAAAATTCTTGACAAAACATCACATAACCTTCTACTTAGTATATAACTATCCATAAAGGATATTAACTATCAATGGGCCCACTTATAATGATGGGGTTAGGGTTAGGGCCCATTTATATAGGATATTAACTACATTAATAAAGTATCATAATTAAGGGGGTTAGGGTAGGAATCTAACATGTGCTCCCCTTTTGAAGGAAGTGTTGTCCTAAATGATGAAAGTGAGGAAATTTCAATAGAATCATTGTTGATTCCCATGTGGAATTTTCTGGTCGCATATCTTTCCTCTAGGTCAATACTTCCTTGATCATGGGTTAGTGCAACTGAAGATCTATGGTATCGAATATTGTTTTTGGCTAGATCCAAATAAAAACCTTCTTCATCAAGTTGTGGTAGGTTGTTCTTCACTTTGTAATTTGATCCTACAAGATTCTTCATACATGACACATGAAATACTAGATGAATCTTGGAGTGGGATCGGAGAGCTAGCCTATAGGCGACTTATCCAATGTGTCGTATGATCTAATAGGGACAATAGAACTTGGGAGATAGCTTATGGGGAGTTTTATCTTTGAGTGACATCTCTTTGTAAGGTTGCAGGAAAATAAAAACTTGATCCCCTTTGGAAAAAGAATGTTCGGATCTATGTTGATCAAGTTATTGTTTCATTCGAATTTGCACCATAACTGAGTTTTCCTTGAGGATACAGACAATGGATTCTATGGTGTGAAGCATTCCATACATACATGAACCTTGGAACTGCTTGGTATATAATATACCATTGAAAATGGTTTTGGTCAATAAACAACTCCATACAATGTCATTTTGGTAGCTCCATGGTAAGTGGTATTGTATTACCATTCGGAAAGGGAAAGCCATTATTCTAATTGGTGCATATTTTCAAAAGTAAAGAATCTCAAATAGGTTTCTAATCACTTGTTTGCCACTTCTATTTGGTCCTCATTTTGGGGATGATATGCAATGCTCATATTCAACTTTGTACCTTGAAGTTTAAATATCTCCTACTGAAATTTGTTGGTGAATGTGGGGTCTCAATATGAGACAATGGAAGTGAGCATACCGCATAGCTTAAATATCTAATCCATGAAGACTAAGGAAACTGAGGAAGGAGTGAAAGGATGATCTAGGGCTAAAAAAAAAAGTCTTTTTAAAGATAATTGACAATCACCATGATGAATTATTTGTTACTCACTTTTGAGAATCTCACAATAAAATCCATTAAGATGTATGTCCATATTTGTGTTGGGATTAGTAGTGGCTGCAATGCCCCTATTATCTTTACCATATCTCCCTTGTTTCTTTGGAAAGTGTCCCATGATGCTATGAAATCTTGGATATCTATTTTCATTCCTTCCCAGAAGAATAAGTGCTTATTTCTTTCATAGGTTTTATGAAATCCATAGTGACTTGTTGTTGGGGATGAATGTATCTCCTTCGATACTTGTTGTAATGCCCCCCATCTTAACCAAAGAACATTACTTGCAAAAAATACACATAAATACGAAAATAACATCTCTTTAATCTGCACCATCAATCTCGAATGGGAAGAAATCTAGAGCATTGATCCTCTCTCCTTCAACGATCAACCATTGAAGATTTATTTTTGTAAACCTGACTTGCCCATCGATCTTTGTTGCTTGATCATCGACCATCCACTATCATACATTTCTCTTCGCAACCCAAATGTTTCCCATAAATATTGTCAATCTCTTACCATCAACGATTGGCCAACGATGAATTCCTTTGACGACCAACATAGTTACAATTTCGTTGAACCTCGACCATTGGTTTTCAGTAATCTATTGTTTGACATGGAATGACATGTAGATGTTGACATGGAATGACACATCATCCCAAGGTGTCAACTTGGATGACATGGCATGACATGTGGATGTTGATGTGGCATGACACATCATCATCCTCTTTTCCTTCATCGAAGATTGTTCATTTTTTTTGGATGAATGAAAAGAACCTCACTAAATTTGTCGACGTCTGATCATCGACCATCGACAATCACATATTTCCTTATAACACATGCAGCCTCTTGCCAAATTCTTCCGATCCTCGACCATCGACCATTGGTGATCAGATATTTCCTTTGGATGAACCAAAATCTTCTCCAAACTCACTGATTCGACCATTGACCATCGACAAATTTTACTAGAAAAATTCAACACTTAAAAATTTTGGTCAAATTCCCCGATGAATCTGGATCGTCGATTTTCCATTCAAAACAATCTGGACCGTTGATTTTCTCTAACCTCCCAATGGTTGAAAATGAATCAATATCGTCGATCTATCTCATTTTCCCAACCGTCGAAAATGAATCTCAATCGTCAATTTGGTAACCATGCCAAAATTCAAAAACATTATAAATTTTTAAATTTACCAAAATGAATCTGGGTCATTGATCTCAAGATCAAACACAATCTCATTCGTCGATTCATTGAACTCTCCCAACTTCGTCGACCTCCATTAAAACATGAAATTTGACCTTTCAAGTCAAATATAATTCTACTATCCAGTCGATTGACACCATTAAAAATATCAAATATTTATAAGGAAACTAAACCCCAAATTTCTCACGAATTTGTGGATTTCTCTCTAGTTCTACATTGTTTTCCCCCAAATTCACTCGGACTAAAGTTTGTAATAATGCATTTGCCCAAATTTTCATTGGTTCTTGGCCCATATGGGTCTAGTGTTGAACTTAAGATTTGATACCACTCTATAATGTACCCAGCCCCTAGATGGATCACATCATTGCTAAAATGACCTAATACAAATTTTTGATACTACTTCTAAATGCATAAATAACACACAACATGACATTCCAAATGATGTACTCATTCATGCTAGTTAAAAACGTAAATGAAATTACTTTAAATGTGCACAAAAAAATAAGTTCACACAACATCATTCCATCACAAAATATAGATTCATATGCATTAATTCTACTCACATCAAGTAACATTAACCAGTTACAACTCAGAGTAAAATGCACAACAATTATATCAACAATTAACATGAATAAACACAACACATAAGAACACTTATCTTAATGAATATGAAACCCTCTGTAGAGGATGAATGTTCCTCCCAACCATAGAATTGTTGTTCTATTTCTCAATAACAAGTCAACCATGAGTTGGGGTTATGAATCCATAAGTGATGGTGGTCCCTAAGGCTGGCTAATGTGCCCCTCTCAACAACCAATTCTCAGAACTAATTCTAGTCCACCAACTCTCTTCCCACAACTTGCACAACCCAAGGGATGGAATCCCCCTTCACTGTTCATAGTCCCTTAGGCCTTTTCACTCCCCTCTAGAGGTTCCAGCATAGGTTGGACAAGAAATCTCTCTGCTGGGACTTCAGGAATTATACAGTTGCAACATGAATTTTCCTAGCATCAAAGTGCATGCTTTCCTTAGTGAATTTCAAACAACACGTTACTCCTAGGAACACAACCCCTTTCTCCATGAAATTTCAACTCCAAACAACTGCCAAAATTTCCCATGACAACTACCTTCAAGCTTCAACACTCAAAACTTTTTTGTTGTCAAAAAAAAATCCATGTAGAAACAACTCTCTATCCAAAAATGTGAAAGTGCAATTATGGTCTCCTACCCATACAAATTTCCCTTATTTCTCTTGTTTGATTGACTTTCACTCCACCCCAAGCTGATTGTACTCAACCCCCCTATGCTCTCAATGACAATGGGGTGTGACTCTCACACCCACCCTCTTACATGAATTCAATGATTGGGCTCTAGAACACTCAACAATTAATGGAAGGTTCATGGTAAGAAAAATTTAGAAGGAAATGGTTTGGGTTTAATAAACATGGGTAAACTGTCCCCCTTGGACCCCTTCCTTCTCTTGTGAATACTTAGCCCCAAAATATTCCTTCGTGTTCTTCTACGACTGGTGATACATTTTTATTCATTATATTCAATTTACATCCTTTACATATTACATCGATTGGCCCTCAACCATACATTAAATTTCAATATACATTGCTAATTTGGGGTTTGAAAACGACGATGTTACAAACTACCTTTCTTGTGAAGTTGTTGTAGGCCACATCAAGTCATCCAACTCACCCAAGTGTTTCAACTCATTGCAACCCATAATTGCTTCCCTTTGCGATCACTTATGTGATCACCCTCTGTGCTCACTTATGTGGTTAGATCTGTGACAATTCTTGTGTTCATCTTCCTTTCCCAAGTGCTCATTTCACCCAACAAACTCTACACTTGGTCTCTTCAAGGTGTGAAAAACAGGTTTGGCACTTACTTCCATCGTAAATCAAACCAGCCACGTATGTGCCCAGACTATTTTTCCGAAAGGTCAATCCACGTTAGAGAACCTTCACTAAGTTTTTGCTCAATTTTCCTCTGCGATCACCCACCCTGTCCAAGTGCTTCATCTCACCACAAACTCTACTCTTGATATATACAAGGTGTGCGCCCATACCAACCTTCCATCACACCGTCAACCAGAATGTCTATCGTAAGTTTGATGCAAAGTCTCTACGATGAACTAGTTATCTCCACCGAATGGTTCACCAAGTTTGTGAACTTTCCCACTAAACCGTCTTTGCAATGAATTGTCTTCTTTCTATGCTCTATCACTACTGTTACCACCATAGTAGTAGAGCATGCTTCAATCTCTGATACCATCTATCATCGAGATAGTAGTGAATATCTCACTAACCCTTCTTCAAAATCTCCAGCAAACAAGCTCTGATACCATCTGTCATGTCCCCACAGTATGCCTGCCCAAATCTTGCAATCATGCACCTCTTGAGGGCATGCAACACCATGACATTTCTCACGTGGCTACTTGGAAACACAAAGGATACTTTTTCTGGACTACACCTCTTCACCTAGAGCATACCCATACTCCATTCTAGGCTATAGGTGAGTTACACTCCTGCTCTAGTGAAACTCTTGTATACTTAGACCATTTGTTAACAATCTTAACAGTTAGTCATTTAATCATACATCCATGAAAGAAAGAGAACATTTGCGAAACAAACAAGATACACACAAATATAGTGCAGGCAGCACAAAACACGCTTAACACCCAACTAAGTATTATTATTATGAAAAAATTACAATATGAGCACTACCGAATAAGTTTACAACTTACGTAGAGTCACATGACTCACCTCACCTCACTAAGACACTCATACACAAATTTGTCACACCAAGAATCGTCTGTCGCAACAAATTTTGCAAGTATTGCGAAGCACCCCAAATGTGCGTCCACCATAGACTCGTTGTCTCTTCTCTGTCACAAGACTTCACACAGACCCGCGGTTCTGTCTCATAGCATGCCTCCCTCAAACTTGCGACAAGACTTTCCCTAACTCAACCCAGAAGGAGTTTGCCCTAACTCTGTCCACAAAATTACCTCAAGGAAGCACAAGTCCTCCCATGTGGAGCGACTTGGCTCGTTGAGGGAGCTCGCCCCTCTTCATCCAAGTCTGCCTTAGAATCACAGAGATGATCTTTCTCTCCTTGTTGTGCAAGTCTTCCTTCCTTGGTTATTCACCCTTGTTCTCTTATATGGTCTGCAAAGGTCACCATTGTGAACCGTCACATCCCTTTGTGAACCATCACAACCAAAGAAATTGTTGCACCCCTTTGCGAACCTGATGTGCCCAACCGAACTTGTGCGCCCATCAATCGTCATGTCCCTTGGAACTGATCTGCCTCAAACTTGGTATGTTCCTCATGCCGATGCGCCTCAACCTCTTGGTTTCTTCTGCCCCATGCTTTGCCTCATGCTTGGGCAAGCATGCCTAAGATGCCCACTTTCCCAACTAGGGTGACTCTTGGGTGTTGGAGCAACCCCAAGTTTCGTCTCCTTGAGGACATGGGCGAGGGTCTCTGCGCCCTTATAGTCGAAGACCTTACAACAACCTATTCCAAGAGAAAGTGTTTTTCTTCATTACTTAATTAGTCTAATAAAGGTTGCAGATACCAATAAGGCATTTCAAGTCTTGTCCAACACCCTATTACATTATAGATTTCCTAAGAATTTGTTCATATTTTAAAATATTTATTTTCTTCTTTATGATACTTATGTAGAGAAAGTTTTCATCTTCTAACTTAGGATTAATAATTTCTTTATTATAAACGAACTCCCTCTTATCTTCAAGCTAACTATTACACCTAATATTTTCTTTAAACTTAGTTATGGAAATACATTTAATAATATAAATATTTTTAAAGTAACATCTTCCACTATCCCCCCAATGAAAGGCCAAAAAACTACATTTTTACTTTTTTTTTTTTTTCTAAAATTTTAAGTAATTTTTTTATTAATATTTAAAGAAATGATAGAATAACTTTCCTCCTTTACGTTAATTAATTAGTTTGTCCTTATACATTATGAATTTTATCATAACTTTACTCTCAATAAGTGGAACTAAAACCTTTATAATAAAAATTGAGATAAGTTGTATATCTCTTTGTCAAAATATTAATAATTATAAAGTGTTTTTGGAATTGCTCCTTTTAAAATCTTCTCTTTCAAATTTTATAACCATATAAAATAAAAATAAAAAAAAACTTCACACACATATAAAATCATTAAAATAACACTTTATTTTTTCTTCAATTCATAAATTTTCGTCTATTTAATTATTCTCAAAATTTCAAACCTTTATCAATTTTCCTTTTAATATTATACTTCCCATTTAACTTAAGAAAGATTTAAAAGTAAAACGCAAAGAATGAATAAAATGGTTACTTTAAGAAAATGAAAAAAGACACATAATATTCATTTTACTCTTTCAACTTTGAAAATAAATCCAAAATTGTTTTTTCCGTTTTTTCAAGAGACTTTTTTTCATGAAAAAATTTCCTCAAATTTATAAAGGGTATAAATTCATTTACAATAATAGCCTCGGAGGAGAGCAAGCTAGGAAATGTCCAACAAAAAAAACGGACCAATACAAACCATGTTAAAATGACTTCAAGGAGGGGAAACCAGAACTGATCATTTTAAGAAGGGGAAAGATGAAAAAGATTCTAGAGTGATTACTAAGCAGACAACATCAAAACTAGATAAGGGCATTATCCTTCGAATAAATTATAAATGGAGATGGGGCTCTCAGCGCCTTTATCAACATGGTAGACCGAGAGCCTCCCAACCACTTCACTTAGTGCCCTCTTTGACAGCGTCATCGTTTTTTGCTTCTATCCTTCAATGTGGACTGAATGGAGCTTACTGTTATGATTTATCCAATCAATTATAATTTTTGAGTCTCCTAAAACCAGAATATGGTTTAAGGACCAAACAGTAGCAAGGGTGAATGAAACCCATAAGCCCATGAGTTCGGCTTTGGTGTTTGATCCTACACCACAGTTTAAAAACCAATTTGTCGTCCTTGACAGGTGAGATTTGAAAGTGCCTCCTACCCCACAACAGAGACCATTAGATTGGACTGCACCGTCAAAACAAATTAGAGTAGAGCCCTCCGCCAACTGATGAACACAAGCCTTTATTGGGATCGACTTTAAAGAGGTCGGCTGCCAGTGGAAGGTGGAGAGGATTCTATGCAGAACCGTATGGCAGCTTGGAGGCCGACCCTCAAAGATTACTTGATTTCGCTCTACCCAGATCCACCAGCAAACGAGAGCTGCCATCGAAAGAGGAGCCGATCTATCCTTTTGCCAAGCTGAGAAGCACTCTGTCATTGAGTCGCCCTTCCAATCAATCTGTAGAGAGAAATGCTGTGAAATACAAGTCCATAAATACGCTGCGAATTCGCAATGAATCAGAAGATGGTTTATATCTTCTGTAGCTCGTTTGCACAGGGGGCAGCGGCCGGGCCCCTGCCAGCTTTTTCAAGAGACTTATAGCTTCGTTGATTCAGTTATTTCTGTCGTCTAACCATTTTTTTATCAATCAAACGTACATCGTAGAAAATTCTTATAATATGCATGAAACTAATTAAAAGAAACATAATAGAAGATCATTGAATGATTATTAATAATTACATAAATATATTTATAATAACAATTTATATAAAATTGAATAAAAAAAAAATTGAAGATCATTGAACGACTATTAATAATTATATGAGTATATTTATTGACAAATTTTAAAACACACATATATATATATATATAATTGAATTAAAAAAGACCATAAGAAAAATTGTGAGAGCATACTCTGCACATTATCAATGTTTAAATATTAAAATATCATTCATTTATTCCCAATGAAAAGAAAAACGAAAAGGCAAACTAAGCGCATGAGCGCCTCCGAGGGCTGGTTAACAGTAGCAGATCCATCGGTTCATATAATCTACTTACAAACAACTGAATAAAGAAATTCAAATCTGTGTATGCGACGAGGAGTAACACATGGCACCAAATTGTGTTCATTCACAATATCACTTGGTGATAGCATAGATGGCATATATTATTCCTGGTAAGTACCCTAACAGAGTCAACAGCAGACATATCCAGAATTCGGCCTGTCACAGAACAACAACAAACACATCAGTCGTGATTCAAAGGATGAATATAACCAGAAACTTAAAATGAGATTGAAGGTGCTCACATGGCAGCCGAATTTGAGAAAGACTCCGAGAGGAGGCAGAATTATAGCCAGCAAGATGTCGACGCAGTTTGCAGTGCCCATAATGATGATGGCGATATAATCTTATTATTCAGATGAAAAGATCTGTAAATACACCCCCAAAAAACCAGAGAACAACCGCCAATCCCAGTCCAATCCTTATCCTTGAAATTAAGTGGCGATGGTGAGAAGGCCTCCACAGAATCCTCTATTTAAATGCAACTGACACCAGAAACTCTCATGTGCAGAAGCCCCACTAAGAGGAGAGTGCACATGCTGTTAGCTTTCAGTTGAAGTTTAACAGTAACTATGCATATACTGTACTCCAGCTGTATTCAGGTTTTCGATTCCAATTAAAACTCTGGCTACATGTGGTCTATTAAAGGAAAGTTGCTTTCACGAGTTTAATATTCCGATTTGAGCTGTAATATTGAGGTTCGTGGAATTGAAGAGTAAACATGGGGTCTCTACACGTCAAAACCCACAGTGTTCTGGCAAAAAATTAAAGAAATTAACGTGAACGCAAACGAGTAACGTGAGAGTTTTGTTCAGTTGCAGCTACCGAGGTCGGCATTTCGTTACATCTGCCAACAAGTCAAAGGACAGTCGGAAAAGGAATGGTAGAGGTCTAATGTTCGAGTCTCTTCCCAATGACAAAAGGGTATACATGAGGTTATGCAGCTCTCTAAGGATGATTAAAGGGATACATGAGGTTTTAGAGTTTGCAGAGCTATTCTTGCTTGCACACTTTTCTGAGGGTATAGCTAGTCGGGTCTCCAGTTAGCTTAGCTTTTCTTGAGGACAACTTTTCTTGCCAGTCCAAGTGACCTCCAATAATGGAAGAAAAGAGAGACGAAAGAGAAATAGATTCTATTAAGATGTTGCTTGTGGAAGCCTCACACAACTAACTAGATGATGGATAATTTTCCCAAATCCTTTGAAGACTCTCAACAAC
Source organism: Picea glauca (assembly GCA_000966675.3). Taxonomy (NCBI): domain Eukaryota; kingdom Viridiplantae; phylum Streptophyta; class Pinopsida; order Pinales; family Pinaceae; genus Picea; species Picea glauca. The sequence continues at coordinate 1,341,770 of JZKD02S1023397.1, read as the reverse complement.
AACAGATGCAACATCGTCAAGCTGCCACTTTGGAGGTGCCCGCCCTCTTCAAGGTACACATTAATTTTGATATTCCCATATTTTAAGGTCATATAGATGCATATGCTTTGGAAAAGTGGTTAAATATACTATAAGGTTATTTCTCTGTCCAAAATTTTTCCAATAGGGAAAATATCATAGTTGGGCTCCTTAAGGCTGTCCCCCATGTCAAAGATTGGTGGGAGACTTACTGTGAGCAAAACTCCACAAAGGATTCTGGAATATTTGGGGCCAAGTCCACTTGGGACTCTTTTATGGATGTTGTCAAGGAACAATATTACCCTGTTAGAAACTATGACTACCAATACAGTGTCAGAGTTCACAAATACCTTCCATACCTTGTGTATCAAAGATTCTAAGTGACATCTGGTTCTAAAATACCATGGGGGTGTACACAGGTACATCCAAATGAAAATGGAGTTTTTGGACATCTCGTCACTAGGAGTCACTTATTGATACATTTTCAAAATAGAACAGGAATTTAAGCAGTGGAACAAGTGGGAGTTCGGGTCTATAAATCCACAAAAATTCAAGTATGGTAAAGCCATCCCTAACTCACATAACAACCAAACTGAAGACAACCAGTCCAAGCTGCAGGAAAATAAGGGTAGCAGAAAGACAAAGAAGGACACTTGAAAGTGGTAAGACTTCCACAAAATACCTTAGCACAACACCGATGAATGTCGCTCAAAACAATAATTGGTGGTCGAGCTCAAAAAAAAGATTCGAGCCCTGACTCAAAATTTGAATAAAAAACAATAAAATGAAACAAATCATTGATGCAGAACCCACTGCTATCATCACGACCACACCAATCCAACCATAAGAACTAGAGGAGCCTGAAGAGGGGGAGCCCCTCTTCCATTCACAGATGTGGGTGAAGGGGACCCCATTGCATTTCATTGTTGATGGAGGAATCCAAAAGAACATAATCACAGCAGAGGTTGTCAAGCAGTTGGATTTGTCTACAACACCACACCCGCAACCATACAACATTGAGTGGTTTTTCCAAGGACAAGATCTCCACGTCAACCAGTAGTGTCACTTGTCCTACAACATCAAGCCCTTCAAGGATGAGGTATTGTGTGATGTTTCCCCACTGGAATTTTGTGATGTTCTTTTAGGCCAACCATATATGTGGAGGCATCATGTTGTTTATGAGTCTCGACCCCGTAGTGTCATCGTTACTCTAGGGGGTCATGTAATGTCCCCAACTAGTCTAGGTGGTAATATTGTGTTTGTTTTCCAATTATATTATATCTGGTTGTGTGATTTTGTCAAACAATTTGCATTACATATGCTTTTAATTCCATAACTAGTTTACAACTTTCTACAAACAATTTGCATTACATATGCTTTTAATTCCATAACTAGTTTACAACTTTCTACAAACAGTTTGCAAGGGTTCTAACAAGGGACATTCCATCAAGCATATTGCATGCATCCAAAATACTCATGAAATAGAAGAGACAATGTGGGCATCTTTATTATGGATGGATCCAAAATCACAACAATACGAATCTCTATTAGCTGCAATAGTAGTTGCAATACAACACTACAATGACACAATAATCAACCCAAAACTTGGAAATGATGCCACGTCTCCTCAACTATAGAAAATAGGCCTCGACTACAGAAATCGACTTCAACTACAGAAACTCGGCCCGGCTACAAAAACTTGGCCTCAACTACAAAAATGGCCTCAGCTACAGAAACAACTTCAGCTACAGAAATGGTCTTAGCTGCAGAAACGACTTCGACTACATAAACTGCTCTAGCTACAGAAATGACTTCAACTGCAAAATAGTTTCAACTGAAAACCAAACCCCAAATTGAAGTTCCAATGGAAATCCAGGATGGATTCCCCCTATTGTCTAGCTAGGGTGGATATTGCACCACCGAAGCTAAACTACAATGGAAGGGTTTTCTCAAAATCCTAACAAAAACGTTGGCTCCAAGAGCACTCCAAAGAGATCAATCCAAAACATAATACAAAGTGAGGCTCTACCCCTCATTTTATCCTTTCTCCATGAATTCTAGAACTTTCCCCTTTTTGACTAAATCAAATGTAACTTCTAGAATTTTCCCCTTTGAATCAAATATAACATTTGTTTTCCCTCTAATTTTCACTTTAAAATTAAAAGTCACTTTAATAATGGTTAAGTAACTTATTAATCTAAAGTTACTTTACTTCCCTAATGTCACTTTAAAAACATATCATCTCTTAGCTAAGTGACATTAAATGACCCTCTTTTTATTCCTTTTTCTCCACTGACAATCCACAGAAGTCCATTCTACTACCAAACAAGGGAACCCAAAAATGGGGACATGAAAAATCCTCCATTCCCAAAGATTACTTGTCCTCAAACAATGCCATCACGACCTCACGCTCCATCACCTGATATAGACTGAAATTGAAAATGGTACCAGGATCCCAAACCACCCTGTAATATGTGAAGCACCCCCCACTCAAAGCGTGGTCCTGTAATGTACTGACATAAGAGGCCTCCTAAAAATCGCTAGCAAGGAAGGCCACTCGGTGTTGCAATAACTCGATCAACCCATCAATATACTGTTCTGCTAGGGAACCAATATCATGAGAGAAAAAATTGTCTCTTGCCTCTGTGTCAACTATTGCACTGTCTCCTACTGAAATCCCAGGGTCCCAATCTATCCTCAGAAAGGACTCATCATGTTGCTACAATGCCACTCTGATCATAAGTATATGATCCTCCTGCCTAAACTGCATCCTCCATACCTGCGTCCACAAGATGTAATGCCTCAAAGAATCCTTCCCACTATCGAGGATCATACCTAGCCAAGGTATCTCAGTGAAGTTGTCTGAACCAACTCTAAAATCAAACATCATAGAGAAGTCTATGTGGCCATCAACTAATTGTGAATCCACTACATCTAGTCTCCAAGTGTCAAAGGGAAAATACCTAATATTACAACACCCCTAGTCTACTACAATCATCCAAGCGTCATCTGGATAATCTCCCAACATATCGTCTACAAAGTCCCTCCATGCGAAAATAAGAACCCCATAGATGGTAAAGTTTCCAGGATCCCACACTAGCATGTATGTCGTGAAGAACCCTCTACTCATAGGATTAGTTTGTAAAGAGTCAATACAAGAATCCTCCTAACTGCCTTTGATAAACCATGCAATCATAAGTTGCATAAACTCGGTCAATGCCTCATAATACCACTTGTAGTGTCCCCAAGGCCGAGCCCCATTGTAAACCATGTTTTGAAAGGAATTGTAATTATGTTTTATAGGCTGGTGAGCCAAGTTTTTATAAGTTGGAGGCTTATGTGTTGTTAGGCCAGGGAGCCTGAGTGTTGAAGGCCAGGAGCCTGCTGTTGTATATGTAATCACGCAGAACAATTAATAAAACATAAACACTGCCATGTGCAGACCGACCACGATGAATGAGTGAAGGGGGACTAAGCATCCATAGGGTGGGCAAGGAATTAGGGGCTGGAAGGTGGGAAAAGGGGCTAAGTGTTGAGCCTAGGGGCTAAGCCTAGGGGGCTTAAGCCTGGGAATAATATTTTAATATTATCTCAAAAGACATGTGCATTTTATGTTTTATCCCAAGTTTCTGGCAAGGGGAGAACATACAAGGGAGATGCATGCTGGTGGAACGCATGCAGTTTCATGGGTGACAAGTGTCAACCCTGACGCATGCGAATAAAATGGCCAGGGTGAGCCGTGAGAAGGGTTCCTTCCCCATTCTACCCAATTGTCTGAACGCGTATGGAGCCCTGGATAGTACTACCAACCTGACTCTTGTAGAGAACCTTCGTGCGTCCCTGTGATTCGAAAAGTCTGTGTCTGGCTCTGAGAAAACCTGTGTGTGCATTCCCGGAACGAGAAGCCCGTGTTGATTTCGGGAAAGAGTTTGTGTTTGTTCAAAAAAATCTGGTACTCCCCTTCTCTGTTCTAAACTGGGAAGTCTGAATCGACCCCTACATGGACGACTCATCACGCATCCTTGAGAATCCAAAATGTGAGTCTATTCTGTGTTGCCAAATTAAGAAAACAGAAGTGTCCCATCCCTGCTAAGCCTGGTTATACTGTTGCACATGTCTGGAGCTGCCCTGGGGTGTTCGTGTCTGGATTCCCATGGATTGTGGTGGACGTGTAGTGTTTGATCCTGTGTGGCTTGTTGGCCAGTTTGTACAACACTCTCTCCAGGTGAGAGAGGTGGTTGAATTTGGAAGAACAGGTTGTTAGACCTGTGAGCGACTCCCTCTAGGTGAGAGAGTGTGTAGAGGAAGGAGAGAACTCCTGGAAGGAACCTTGTAGCTGACATAGAGCCCAAAGACTTCTGGTCCGACCTGTTCCTGTAACCTAAGGCAAGGGAGATTAGCAGCCGAAGGACTGTCCAGGTGACAGAGAAGGTGTATACTCCTGGGGTGGAACAGGCATGTGGGGAATGAGGGTTTGTGGGCAGTGAGCGTGGGAGGTTCCTTGGAGAGAATCCCTTCCTTTTGGTTGTGTGTTGCTTTCCCTGTAACCTCAGCCTAGCCTAGGATTCCTTGTCTTGGGGTGGAGCTTAGTCCTAGCTCAGGGGTGACCCACTGCTGAGCTGATGAGCAGTGTGGTCTAAGGCTGGGAGGTTCGTGGAAGACCTGCACTTGGTTGGTAGATTCTACCACTGTTAAAAGATAAGTATCTGATTGTGTTTTAATCATGTTTTGCATGACTCTACTGCTTATGTTATCATGATTTCCGTTGTGTATATGAATTAGTATGAAATGCTATTGATTGTTAATTATGGTAGTAACTCATATGAATACTCTGTGTAGAATGTGTTTACTTGTTTAAATGCATGGGATTTATAATACCTGTATGAGTTATGTGCAATCATGGTGTTATAATCTTCTTTTAATAGCGTTTAAACCTTGGTAGCCAGAAAAGGTGGGCTACACCACTCCCCCAAGAAACCACTCCTAATCCTCCCAAAAGTAAACTCTAGAATGTCAAAATCGACACTCACATCTCTAACAGTGGTTGAATTTTCAAGCAATGTAATCCCAGGGTCCTAAACTAATCATGGAAAGGTACCACCATGATGAAGTTTCACCACTCTAATCATCACCGTTGGACCAACACATCCAATTTGCATCCTCCTCTTCTAGAACCCCAAGCTTATCTGTTTGGAGGGACTGAAACAACTATCTCAGATCCTCCCCTGTGAAGGTTTCTTAGTGAAATATAAGCTTGCAAATCCATGACCAGCCTCGAGTCTGTCTTTCCATATAGATTAAGTCTCGACCTCCCCTCTACCGACACCCCAAAAATAAAGCATACCAATCACTGTCACAACTCTTTCAATCATCATCCTCATCAATCCATCACTCAGATGAATTCCCAGATCCCACCATAAAATAGGAAGTCCACCACTCCTAATACCTTCTAGATGCTATTGTGCCATATTGGTAACTATCATATTCAAAATGTTCCAAGTCCCTGATATGTTATCATCTGGTGGAAACCAAGTACTAGTAATCAACTATGTGTCTGCTAATATGTTCATCTCCTGCCAAACTACACCAGGAAATCTTCCATCTCTATCACCGTCAATGTACCCAAGTAATCCATGGAGTCTAAACACCTCCCTGGAAAATAGTCTTGTCACTTGTCATGCCTCATACTCATGCGAGTACCTAGAATTCCCTGTCAATGGTGAATCACACATAGCTCTCATAATATTCTCTCTAAGGGTGGAATCAGGAACTATATGTGTGCAACCTCCGTAGTGGATAATGTTAGCCACCACTCTTTCAACTGTAATCTTTGTGAATTGATCCTATATAATCTAGATCTCCTCCTATGCTCTGACCATATAGCCCAAATGAAAGAACTTTGACATGGCTATAATCCTGCCTGTCTCACCCGAATGATTTAGGTGAACCCTCCATTCCTTGTTGAATATATTGATGGCATAAGAAGATAACATTAGATGCCATTTTCACTTCTTTCTAGATTGGAAAGTGTCAAGGGCACTGGCCAACCCCAATGGTATGACCAAGAACTCAAGGTAGCCTTTGAGAGAAATCCTATGGGTATATTACTCTCTGTCCCTACTATGATGATATCCCAATCGAAGATCAATCTCTGAGAAATATTCCTCTCCATGAAATTTGTCCATCCACTCATCGATCCTAGGTGAACCAAACTCAATGATATGTTTGATGTCCCTGTATGGAGGTCTCCCTAGGGGAAACATCCCAAAACCCCATTGTACACTGCCATAAACTGTTGTATACTTTTGTATACTACTACACACCATTGTATCATCATGTATCACCTTGCATCCTATATGTACCACTATATCAATCACTGTGCTAATATCAACTAAACTTATATCCCAGAGTGATGTATCCAAAACTGTCCTATACTCAATCCCCCAATCAATTGGTGCATATACTTCCTTGTTGATTGGTCCACAAGGAGTATGCTCAACTATCTCATCTATAGCTAAGCCTTGAGCCAAAACAAATGGTTCATGATCCATGCAATGAAAAACAGGTGCACGGTCAAAACCCTCTATGTCAAAAATCTTCTCATACACCTGCAACTATGAATTCTCCTTGTGTGGAATCATCAAAAATGGCTCCTCCCTCAGAAAATGAGTGCCACTCATGCCCTCATGTGTCACTATTTTCAAAGATGAAGGAATATCTATTGAATTCAACGATGAAGAGCGTGCCAAAATGAGCTGGTAACAAAGCTCTTCAATCTCCCTTTCATTGTCCTTAGAGAACTTGAGAGCAAGGTCCCTATCCATGAACAACTGCAAGTACTCGGATTTTATCTGCTCTAGTTATTCTTTGATGATGCATAATTGGGTACTAGTGACTCCATCTGCAAGTCCTCTTTGTCTCTCCTCCATCAGAGTTTTCCACATAAGGTCTTCAATGAATTTACGAGCACCATTTGTCCTTGTCAACACCTGCACAATTTGTCCCTCTGCTACCAATAGTCGGTCTTCCAAATATCACAATGCTAAGGGTATTTTTTTTAATTTCATCATCATGTAGAGGTACAGTCACATCCTCATCATCACCGAACATCATAAATGAGATGTGGTGTTGGATCTTCATCATGCGTAGGTGTTATCATGCTTGGACTACCCTCATTATAAGCATCGTACATAGTGGAAGATGTCAGATTCTCAACATCGGTTGATTGAAACATATCCTCATAGTCATCATGAGATATTCCATCCTCATGTTTTGTTGATTCATCAGTGGTATACCCATCCAACACACTAGTTTCATCAACCTCATTGGTTAGCTCTAATGATGTATCATAGGTTGTTGTTTGGTCTTCCTTTAAGCACACATCATCAATATGACTAGGTGCATGTTCCTTTATCTATCCTTTCTTCCAATCTCTCGTCCATTCCGACCATGTGCTTTTAAAGGACTTCTCATCCAAATCCTTGGGCCAACTTCCAGCTTCCTTTTTGACCAAATCAAATGTAACTTCTAGAATTTTCCCCTTTGACTAAATCAAATATAACCCTTATTTTCCCTCCAATTTTCACTTTAAGATTAAAATTCACTTTAATAATGGTTAAGTAACTTATTAATCTAATGTTACTTTACTTCCCTAATGTCACTTTAAAAACATATCATCTCATAGATAAGTGACATTAAATGACCCCTTTTTTACTCATTTTTCTCTACTGACAAGCCACAAAAGTCCCTTCTACTACCAAACAGGGGAACCCAAAAATGTGGACATGACAGGTCATCTCTACAGGGTACCATACGTAGTTCCTACTAGTGTCACGAAAAAACAGGGTCACAAAGAAATCTCTCATACAACAAAGTTCATCCTCTTCACAATCCGATCAAAAGGAAAACATAAGGACACTATGACCAGTACATCCTCATCCCAAGATGATTATATCCAACGAAAACAAGTTGACAAGATTGTAGAAGATAATCTTGCTTCACCTACGAGGGTTTCTCTGAACTTCTCAGTCAAGCCAAGCTATAACAAAGCCTTTCATAGCTCTATTAGCCACAACCCTTTTCAGGCGTGCTTAGGGTTTTAACCATTACCCCCCATTGATATAACTTTTCATGCTGCATCTTCATTGGTAGAGTCCTCCCACACTCATACCAAGACAGATCATGCAACTAGATTGGTTGAACAGATCCAACCCCTCCAACAATAGGTTCATGACATTCTTCAACAAGCTAATGACAAGTACAATCAAGACAACTTCTTCAACAAAGGAACTGGCTCACCAAGGTTCAGATTCAACAAAATATTCCCCATATCACATAGGAAATTGATGCAATGGGGACCATTGCTTCCTAAGGGGGGAGGAATGAGCCTAGTGGATATCGGTGGCCACCCACCTATTCCACTAGCTCACAACACAACTTTCCATATTGGTAGTTTTTTTATGGTTTTTTTGGGTCCATCAATTCCGAGGTTGTTTTGAGGCCATGAACAACATTTTCTATCTACTTGGTCATATGTGTAATCCTCAAATAGACCTTTCCAAAAGTATATTGATCTCCACAAACAAAGATAGTATGGAAGTTGACATATCAACTACCCCCATCGAGGCCCACAAACATTTTCTAGGGTTAGGTTTTTGGATGTTTCTGATTTTCTCATTAATGTTTTATGTTAAAAAGGTATTTCAAGATTCATTGTAAAAATATATTTTTGCGAATGCGCGTAGCCATCACATCTCTTCTCTGAGATAAGATACCACCATTCTAGCAAGTTCATTTCGCTCTGCATTTTTTTACAATTCCTGTACATTTCGTTCATTAATAGAAATTGTGTATTATTGTATCTCTATATTTTTTGCAATATCTTTGTATGTTTCCTTGTTATATCTTTTTCTTCATTTCATTCTCAACATAATATGAATCATGTAAGTAAAGGATAAATTGATTAACACTCAATGATGAATTCAATACAATACTACATGGCCCTTGGCAAGGACTAATAAAAGTCAATTGAAAAGAGTAAATTGCCTCAATGTCCACTGTACAGTGTTAAAATATCCTCTTCCAAGTGGTCTAATCTCAAAGTACATTTCCAAACAGAGGAAAATGGACTATGAGTAAAGAGTTGTATATAAATATTAATCTTCTAGATTTAAGAGTGCAAGATTTCTATGTTTTATTAATTTTTGTTTAATTTATATTAATAATTTTAAAATATAATAATAATTTTTTTTAACAAGAACTCGGAAATATATATTAAAAAGTGTGGATAAATCCACCATAGTACAAAAAAAGGGCCATGAGATACCTTCGAGAAATAAAAGCTTTGAATCTTGGAAATGCTAATACAAAATTTGTGATAATTGAGTTTCCACCTTCCCTAGCTATACCACATCCATTGTATTTCGAATAATACAATCTATAGAAAACTTCGTTTATGTATAACGTAAAACAAAACATGACATCTGAATTTTACAAAAACTCAACTACCTGGTTCCATTTTGATCTTTGAATGTCCTTGCTACTCCCAAATTGAGTCTGGATAGGGCTCGTTGAGGTCCGGGATTTGGTTGACTATGGTTGAAGTTACGTTCTTGGAGGCTCCATGGGTTCTTGTTGGTGTACTATGGTGTTGATGATTTCATTCCATCTGATCCAATCGACTTTGCATTATCTCCAAACTATTGCGTTGCTCTTCAATTTGACTCCTCTGAGCATAAATTTCATCTTGCATCCTTTCAATTAGATGTTTGTGATGAGAGAGGGTTTCAATTTCAAAGGTTAATGTGGAGTTGAGTGCTCCCATATGAATTTGCGTCCTTTGACAACCCACACATTCCGCCTCAGGGTCTGACTGAACATAACCAGCTAGTAAACCCTTGACACCCTGCAAGTGCATGAACTCTGGTGCACTTTGATTTCTCTAGATATTTTCCATCCTGCTAGGGGGGATGCAAAGCTGCAGATAATTTGGCTTCCAATGAAATGGGATTTTTTTGGAAGGAGCAAGTTCCAGAAAAGGTCACGAAGCAAATACTTGGGTGAAGAAATGTAAAGGCAGAGGGCGAGGCAGTGGACGAGACAAGGAATATCGAGGGGGAGACTTAAGTCTCTGGGTAGAAATTTGTTGAGAAAAAAACAACACTGGATAGCCTATGCAATTCAGAGGGACCGAAGGGTGAGAATGGCATACCAAAGACACATATAAAATTCTCCCCAGCAAGGATGAACGTTGAACTAGATTTCCCCATGGGATGATCAATGTCGAATTTGTGTCAAACAAATAAGTCACAAACTCTACCTGATGTGTTGTACTTGGAGCCTTCACATCTGCGAGCCTAAGTTTGAACCTAACGTCATCCTGGATAATCATTTGGGTGTCTAGGCTACTACACACACGATCCATCTGCATTAGAGATTTCATCCTTTGATTACCCACAAGATCGACTGAACGAATAGACTGACCACTCGAAACCATAATGAGGTTGTCATATATATTGTTAAACCAAACTATCCTTCGTTGGTGAGTCATCGACTTTACACCTACCACCTGTTTCCTCCACCTTTCCCATCTTGCGTTGGAGCTCCAAGTGGCTCCTCCTTTAGCCTTTATGCATTGGCTCCTGGTCATGTGACAAAGCATTAGACTAGGGGGGATAAGACTTCAATATCCTCCAGCCCTAAGGTTCCAGGAGGTCTCCCTATGGCCTCGTTCACCAATTTTTCTGTTGTCGCGTTATTTTCTCTCAGAATGTTAAAGAATTTTGACTTGAGGGTCCTTGAGTCTACACGAATTCTATCAATTATTTTTTTTTAGTCTCAATTTTTTTGGCTTGGTTCTCTGGATCATCATCCTTATGATTGTTTTGGAGTCCCCTATAACATTCAGATTGGAAATTTGTCGGAGCTTTTCTAGGTGGAGTTCTTTAAGTAATGCATAAGCCTATGCTTTATTATTGGTGTCTTTCCCAATATTCCAGTAGAAATTTAATATTCTTTTTCCTCTAGGTTCGTAGAGAACCCCCCCTGCACCTGTCTCCCCTAATTTTAAAATATAATAATATTAGTGGACAAATAAAGTTTAGTTAATTTTAGTTAATTCATTATTGAATAACAACTTGTTAAGTCACGATTTGGCATCATGTAGTTTTCCATTGACACGAGGAATGGTATCAAATATAATTGACTTGGTTTTCTTATCTTCCAATTTTATAACATAAGAATAATTATTTAACCCACATAAAATTTATTATTATTATATTTTTATTTTTATATAACATATTATATTGAGTGTTTTGAGTATTGTGGATGTGGATGTTACAATCTCTTCAATATTAAGCTATAAAATGCATATGGAATCTCTCTTCAATACTAGGCTATACAATGCATATGAAATGTCTCAAGATATAATGAAATTCACTTTAATTAGTTTTAAATTCACTTTAATAAGTTTTATGGTGCTGATGTTTTGACTTTATCAATTTTTTTAAATATAATTTTATTGGAGTTAGCGTAGTCGGTGATGGAGTGTACTTTTAATGGACTCCATTATATGAAGTCATGGATTACCCGGTGTTAAGGGAGTACATGCCCAACTAGTTATTGATTCCTCTAAAAAAATAATTTTACTATATTTCTTGAAAAGCTAATTTTTCACTTAAATCATGAATTGATTAAATTATTATTTAAATGATGAATTAGTTCTCACTTATTTTCAATTCATTATTTCTATTTAAGATTTAAGATTATTATTATTTTTTTATCTCATTCAGAATATTAAGATTTTTATTAATTTAATTTTTTTTTAAACCATTTTTAAATAATAATTAGGATTGACAAAACCATTTTAAAATAATAATTAGGATTGACAATAACCAATGCTCATTCAAATGCTTTTCTAAAAACAAGATTATGCCAATATGGTGCTCTTGTTTATCAATAATTTAATGGGTTTTATAATTAAGACATGTTGCAATTCAATTTGTATTTCATGATACTACTAGATTTATAAAGTTTGATAAGGGGCACTTAGATCCCATGATTTCCACAATTTTTTTTTTTGTCAGAATTCTCTCAAATTTATTCACCATGAAATTAGTTTACTCATTAACATTCAAACCATCTATTTATAATCACTTTCACCATATTCCAATCGTCTAAAAGCTCTAAATTAAATTATTCATTTTTCATTTTTTGGGGGAAGAATTTCATTTTTCTAGAAATAAATAGATTTGGCATTGAAGAGGAAGGAAAACAAGTAGTATTTATTTTCATTTATTTTCATTTATGTATTTAGTTGTTTTCCATTTTTTTTTTGGATGTTTTTCTCTCATGTTTTATGGAAAACAAGTAGTATTTATTTTCATTTATGTATTTAGTTGTTTTCCATTTTTTTTTTGGATGTTTTTCTCTCATGTTTTATGTATTTATTTTATGTGCGAGTTTAATGAAACAAAAACAAAAAAGTAGCAGTTATGAAGCAACCATGAAAACTCTCCCACCAACCTTTTTAAGCTTTGGCACGAGTATACTGAGAACTTCTAATTAAAGAGCACCATCTCTTATACACACCTTCTAAGAGCCCATGATAACCATGAGATACCTTTGCCAAACATCTCAATTAAAAATCATCGAGAAATCTTAGAATAATTGCATAATAAGAGTTCAACCTACCAACATAAATCCAACAAATGAGAACAATGGAGCACTAGAAAAACATTCCCATGCAATTGCATATGCTTCTGGGGATATATGTTTTATGCATTGTAACCATGAAAATTTTAATAGCACCATATACAACATAAATCCAACAAATGAGAACAATGGAGCACTAGAAAAACATTCCCATGCAATTGCATATGCTTCTGGGGATATATGTTTTATGCATTGTAGCCATGAAAATTTTAATAGCACCATATACATTAGGGTTAGATACCAAATACCGTTAAAATTAGATTCTTTTAAATAAAGTCAAGTATAAAATTATATTATTCTTTAGTTTCAATCAATCAACCTTTTTTTTTTTTCCCAAAAAAATTAGCTCGAATTTATATTGCTAATAAATTCATTTACACAGGAGGACTGTAGACAGTTTGGACAGAGTGCTCTTGCCAAAGCGGATCCAGCCCTACATAGCACCGCAAGTGAGTAGGCATTCCATACTTGAGCATGAGAGACAAATTACAAGAGGTCGATGACTGCCCAGCCACGACCATGATCAAGTCCAGATGAATTCAGTGCTTCTGAATGGTGCTTTTGAATGACAACATCATTCAAAAAGATTTAAAGAGGTAATGGAGCTCTCGATCCCATTATCACAGTGATAGATCGAGAGCCTTCCAGCCACCTTGGATAGGGCCCTCTTGGATAGTGCATCAGCAGCCCTATTATGAGTACGAGAAACATGAAGAAAATAGATATTGGAGAAGCGTTGAATTAGATCTCTCATTTTTTGCATCCAGCCTGCCAAATGTATAGAGTTGAGCCTGCACTTGTTTGAAATCCAGTCAATTATCACTCTTGAGTCACCCTGGACGTGAAGATCATCGAGAGACCAGTGAGCAGCAAGAGTGAGCGTAGTCCATAATCCCAAAAGCTCTGCTTTTGTATTTGTGCCAGAGCCACAGTTTATGAACCAGCATGTGATTCTGGACTGATGTGACTTGAAAAATCCTCCAGCACCGCAACTGGAGCCATTAGACAGAGCAACTCCATCGAAAAAGGCTATAGAGTGAACCTCGACCAAGTCAATGGTCATAGCACGGTGTGGGTGGTCGCTGACCGTGGTCGATTGCCAGTTGAACGAGGCCAGTATCTTGAAGAATGCCCTTGGCAAAGAAGGCCTGGCATCCTCAAAAAGTACTTTGTTTCTCTCCAACCAGATTTGCCAGCAGTAATGGATCACCAGGCAAGGCGGGCCCGAATAACTGGTGAGCAAACGAGGGAAGCTATCCGTGATGGAGGAGCCACTCCAGGATGACTGAAGATTAAAATGCTTTGTAGATCGGTGCCAGAATTCTTTGGAGAATGGACAATGCATCAGGAGATGAAGAAGGTCCTCAGGGGCAGCTTTGCAAAGTAAACAAATACTCGGCCCCACCCAGCCACGCCTTTGTAAAGCTTCCCATGTGAGAATCTTATCTTTGCCAACCAACCAGGAGAATAATTTAAGTTTAAGAGGTAGCTGTAGTTTCCAAAGTTTGTTTGTCCACGACAAACACGGCTCGGTGAAGAATCGATTCTGAAGGGCGTTATATAACTTTTTTGCAGTAATCAACCCCGATCCATCTCCGCCGGCCCATAACAAGACATCCGGCTCTGGCCTCAGAGAAATACCGGCACCTTTAAGTGCAGACGTAAATCGATTCCATTCAGTTGTGAGCGGCTCGCTCAGAAGGAGATCACCAGAAGACAACCAAACATCAGGCAGCGAGGACGCAGCTGTCACAGATCTGATCTTGTCAAGAGTTTTAAAATTTAAAGCCCGAAGATGGAGTCGCATCGCTGGAGAAAGAATAGAGCGATCCCCCAGTCCAAGAATTACATCTCTGCCAAGAAGAATCTCACGACCCTCCCCAGGCTTCCAGCAGAGCCAGTGAAGTATAACTGGAGATGAGTCCACTAGTCCCTTCCAAAAAGATGAGGCTCTCGTCAGCTGGACAGATGGTTTACGGAGCCAATGTAGGAGCGATTTTGAGTCCAGGTACTTATCCATGATTATAGTGTGCCAGATACTGACAATGGAGACAACTCTCCAGAATGAGCTGGCCAAAAGGGCTTCATTGAAAGTGGTGAGGTCTTTGAGGCCCCATCCCCCATCCCGTTTCGATCTTGAAACAGCTTGCCATTTACAAAGGTGTATTCGATTTTTGTCAGTGTTCCCTCCCCACAGAAAACTGAAAACTATTCTACGCAGAGAAGTGATAATCGATGAAGGAACCCGCTCCAACATCATCCAATAGACAACCATGCTCTGGAGAATGGATTGAACCAGGATAAGTCTTCCACCCAACGACAGCCACTTATTGCACCAGAAGTTGATTTTCCTTTTGAAAGAGGCCACCAACCAGCTCCAGTCACCTGAGGATGAAGCACCCATCTTCAGATGGAACCCCAAGTAGTTGAAACCTTCACTCAGATTCTTAAAGGTGAGAGGAATAGTGGCTTTGAGTAGTTGTAGTTCAGAAACGGAAACACCCCAATGATGAACTGAAGACTTTGCTAGATTAATGGATAGACCAGAAACCAAACAGAATCTCTGCAGAAATTCTAGAATACAAAGCCATTCCTCAGGATCGGGTAGGGACATAAGCAATACATCATCAACGAACATCAAATGGACCATCTTAATCAGTTTGGATACCTTAATGCCCGAAATTTTATGCTCGGAGAAGCTTCTTGAGAGAAGGATACTGAGTCCTTCCATTATCAAGATGAAGAGGTAAGGGGAGAGTGGACATCCCTGATGGAGTCCTCTCTCGCTCTTGAAGAAATTAGTAGGATCACCATTGATCAACACTGCAATGTTTGCACTTGTAACACAAGATAGTGTCCAATTTATAAACTTATCTCCAAATCCCACCGCGTGGAGAACAAGCCTTAGAAAATCCCAATCGATGCAGTCGAAGGCGTGTCCTTTGCAACCCTTAGAGCGCCATAAAATGCCAACATAGTTTTCTATTTGGAAATATGAATGTCAAAGCTTTATTAAATGATATGTGCACCATGTAGTGATGCCCTCAAATGATGATGTTGTGGGTGCATTAATTTAGTAAGTGCATCGGTGTGCTTTTGAGAATAAGGCATGTCATGGTCCATTTAATAACAAAAGACTCCCCCCAATATCTTTGCTACAAACCTCCGTAAAATCTAGTGTGGGAAAATGACGAACACAAAAACCTCGGCACACAACTTTTTTACTTGTAGTAAAATGGTGTATGAGTCAAGAGTACGCTATGAATGATAAAGAAGTTTGAGTGGCTTGAATAAGTTGAATTGGTAATTGGTTCTAAGTGTATCCATTATATGTATTCCTTCTACTTTTGTCTAGTTGTAACATATGTTGTTTCAATGGATAGATAAACCAGAGTATGCCATCTTCATGCATAAATCTAATCTAAGTCATTGGTTGTAAAGATATATGCTAATTATTACTCCAAATTATACATCTTTTCGTGTAAAGGAAATACTTTTTTGTAGAATAAGTGTTGCATAGTAGTGTAGTTCCCGTCAAATAAGTTTTAGAATGGAGAAGCCAGTAAAATGCATTATATGTGAGAACATGTGGATTATTTAAAATCTTAACAGTGGTTGCTTATGCGGATTTAAGAAACAAAATAACATATTTGAATCTTTCAACCTTTTTGTCGAAATAAAATTAAGTAAAATTTGATTTTTTATATTTTAAATCAAGTTCAAATTATAAAATTTTATTTAAAAATAATCATATGACTTAATAATTTTTTAATAAATTAAGGAAAAAGATATTTACATATTCAATTACTTTAAATAAAATAAAATCCATTGGATATGGGTTTTACATGTTAAATCATTGTGGTTGTGGTGGCTTGAAAAACGAAAAGGAAAAATAAAATTTACAGGAAAATCATACTCATGTCCTTCACGTATTGACAATTTAAACCAACAACAGTTTATACTCATGTTCAAATGTTGAAGCAATTTGCATTGTATTATAATATTGGATATTGAGATGTTTCAAAATGTCTAAAACCTGATCCAACTACTTTTATGAAATGCTATGGAAAAAGCATGAAAATTGAAAAACGAATGATGATGACGATGTGATCTAGGTGGATATCGGTGGTCACCCACCTTTTCCAACTGGCTCAAAACAATTTTTTGGGAATTTTGGCAAATTACTATTTTTAGCAAGTTTTAACTTCCGAGGCTATTTTGAGGGCCTAAATGAAGGTTTTTCGAGATCAAGCTTCTCAATGATAGTTGAAGGCATGATTGATCCCCCAAAATGAATCTCCTTGACGATACCTTTCCAACGAGCTATCATATGCCTAAAACAGAGATCGTATGCAAAAGTTACGACCCCAGGAAGTTGATGTACCAACTTACCCAAACGGGGCCCACATGACTTTTGGCGCTTCATCTCCTAGGGTTAGGTTTTTGGATGTCTAGGGTTTTTGGCATTCCTGTTTATTGTAAAAAGGCCATCCAAGCCTCATTTTAATCATCTTCTTGCGAATGTGAGTAGCCGTCACATCTCTTCTCAGAGATAAGCTGCCACCATTCTAACGAGTCCTTCACTCTGTATTTTTACAGTCTCTATATATTTATTTCATTAATAGAAATCATGCATTACTGTATCTCTGTGTTTATGGTTGCATCTCTGATACATTTTTGTTATATTATTGGATATCCACGTTATCTCTTTGCATTTCTTTATTATATCTCCACTCTCATTTCATGTCGAAAATAATCCAGATCACGACATGTATTTGTCAGTACCATCCAAGACATATAATGTGTGCAGTGCAAATCACTCCACATATTTCACATATTAATGGAGCGCTTAGTTGTCACATATTTCACATATTAATGGAGCGCTTAGTTGTTTGTATGTGGTGAACTCACATAATCATCCAATGTGCACGCACTTCAGTGAGGTGGTACTTCTAAAAAGGTATATTAATTATGTAATTAATTTTAAACATGGAAAGATGTGAAGGTAACAATAGCACTTCAAACATATTAACCAATTAGAAATAAATAAAAAACAAATAATTTTATTGTAAAAAAAATATATATTTATTTTCTTAAGTAAAATAATAGTTTTCATACTCAAATTTAAAATGAAAAGTAAATTAATGTCAAATCAATCACAAACTCAATATTATAGTCCCTTAGTCGGGACTAATAAGATATGAAATATTGGCTCGACCCATCTTCTCATTATTAGAAAAGATGTTCCAATTTTTCCTAGCCATATGAGTATATTTATTTTTTGTTGGAATAATAGTCTTCTGTTTTTTTTAGAATCTTTGAAATTAATGTACTCTTTTAATTAATGCTATTTATTATTAAGTTTTAAGAGAAAAATATTTTTTCATTTTACTAAGATGTTGTGTAATAGAGATGAGCCATGGTTCCATATGTTTAAAACTTGAAGTGAAGTCATTGCTAGCAAGTGGTACAGATTGTTTGGTATCACAAATAAAAGATCTAGTAAAAAGGACGGAGACGTGAGAAATTGAGAATCTACTCCCTAAAACACCTCAAAAGCAAGATGCAAGTATGGTAAGCATTGGGATTCCTCTAGATTCTGGTTGTCTAAGTTATCCATTAGTGGACATGATTGAAGTTCCTTCCTCTAAGGTATAAAGGAAAAAAAGAGCCACCTAGAGAGACCTCTACCAACCATGAAATACATTTCAAATAATGAAGAAGTTTGAAACGCTTTAGAGTACAAAAATTCCATGAATTGAGATCATGTATGAGTTGATACAATAAACAATCTAACTCCAAAAGTAGGAAGTTCAAGTTAAATTTGCTTGTAACACTTGTGAATGTTTTAATTAAAATACTAACTTAGATCCATCCTAATTTAAAATCTATCAAACATAAAGAATGATCAAATCTCTTGAGATACAAACTTTTTGAGAATGTAAAAACTTGAGATTTGAATTTAGACATATAGGTGGATTAACAAAACCACCCTCCTTGAATCCTTTGAGGTTACAAAAAATTCTATAAATATTAGAGGGTTTTAAAGGGTTTCCTTGTGCTAATTGAAATTTTTTAATTGATACCTTTATCGATTTTATTATTGTGTGACACACCACATACATGAGTAGGATATAGAATAAATCCATTATAACACATAATTTAAGTAGGATATATCACTGATTCGTCGTAGTAAGAGGAAAATTCTTTAAAATACAAACCTGAATGATTACATTTATTCACTTACTTATTATAACGCCTCCGTACTCAATTTTTATGAACTCTTACGTAGCATTGTGGTGAGTAGAATTAAATAATTCCACTTGTATCTATGTCTCGAGTTTCTTTTAACAAAATATTTGAACATGTTCGTTTCAACAAGAAGTTTGATTTGCGTGCAATAAGGTCGGTTG
>JZKD02S1023397.1:1295758-1322578 GCA_000966675.3 Picea glauca | reverse complement strand
GCTTTTGAATGACAACATCATTCAAAAAGATTTAAAGAGGTAATGGATCTCTCGATCCCATTATCACAGTGATAAATCGAGAGCCTTCAATCAATCAAGCTAAATAGAGGGAAGAGATAATATAGATATGTATGGAGCATTTAAAATTTGATAACATGATGCACAATAAAGAAAATGAGACCCAGTTCAAAGCCCGCTGATAATTTTCCTATGATCATAAAATCCTTAAAATGAGAGAACTAGATGTATCAAAGAACTTGGGCAAGTAATGCTTCTACCAAGGAACAATACACTAATTCCTAGAACAAATCACTAAACAAATGAAACGTCTCTATCCATAGAACCCATCGAGGAACTTTCCCGATGCAGTAAATTATGTCAAGATTGTTAAATTTGGACCAAATTTGTAGGCTTTCAAAGGGAAGATGTGTGTAAAATAAAATGAGATCTAAAGGTATCCTAGATTCAAATAATAAAAGGCTCTTGAAACATGAGGGAAAAGAAACTGAAATCAGCAGCGCATATTTTATACAACAATCAAGAGCTATGTAACAAACTTTGAGGAAACACCAAATATTGATTACTCTATGGTCAACCGAATATACTCGTATCGAATTTGAATTTCCGTATTACTTCACAAATCGAACCGAATACCCGAATTTCCAATTTTTTTTTTCCAATTCGACCGAATTTGGTAATTATGGAAAAAAAAAGATTGTACATGCACATTATGCTAATGCCCAAAATTTCTGAGAAGCTCTAATAGTGGACCAAGTTTAAATATTTTAATGTATTTATGGCTTAGGTTTCAATGCTAAGTCCATTTCTAGAAGTGAAGTGAAGGAAAAGCCACTTGGAAATATTACAAGCCTTCATCGTGATTATTGTATTGAGTGCTTTGGTTTTTGGATACAAGTAGTTGGTCATGATGCATGGAGAATTTTATATTAATATGAAGTATAAAGTCAAGTAAACATGTTTCCTGATTGTTTAATATGAGGGCTTAAATCATGGAATAAATAATCCTAAATGGTGGTGAAGGAAGGTTGAGTGGCATGTCAACGCTACTTTTCACTAGGTTCCTATGCCATATGGTTACTTTTTTTCAAGTTTTTTATAATCATTTTTTGTTATAAGGAAATAATGTTTTTTAATTGTTTTATGAAATGGTTTTTTTGTCAGAATATGATGATATAAATTTGTACAAAATCACTATTTTTTGTTGTTTAAAATTCATTTTTGAATGTAAAAAGGGATTCGACATTCTGAAAAACTCATGGGACACTCGGATTATACATAAATAATCACTCAAATATGCGAATCTAACAATTTCTTTCCAGATTTCGGGCAAATGTCCCTGAAAAATATCGTCGGAAAAAAGTAATTTCATAGAACATTTAGACTATGACTATACAAACACCCTTACTACTTGATCTCATACATTGTCAAAGGTAGAGGTTATGGTTTTCTTGATTCAGATACTTGCATGTTGGTATCAACATTTTTTGAAATGATTTATTTAGTATTTTGACATTATTAATTGTTCATGAACAACCTACAATGAAATATTTATATTAACTTCCACAATGGACCTAGATCCCTTCTAATAATGTGGATATGGTCTATGTTAATAATTCTCTGTATAAAGACTTGTATGTAAATAATGTTTAATAGTTTTGTTTTGATGGATCAACACCACTAGTGTTGTTTTTTAGATGACGATATTTTTATCTATGTATTTATACACCTACTTTGATGTACTATTAGTGACAATTGAATATATATATATATATATATATATATATATATATGTGTGTGTGTGTGTGTGTGTGTGTGTGTGTGTATAATGGCTGAACTATTATAATTTTGAAATTATGTTGAAGTGGATATTAGAGGAATTTGTGCATCATCAAATTTATTCTCATGTACATACTAGTTGAGTTAAGATCATTAGTTGACCTAGGACCTAAGTCGAGCCTATAAGACCTTCAAAATTCCTTCTACTTGTAAATTTGAAATTAAAATATCCTTTATAATTTTTATAGTAAATTCAAGAGGAAACACTTTAAGATCTTTAGTTGCTTGCCCACTTTTTATAAAAGATATGAGAGGAACCTAAGCAAAGGGAATAGAGAAAAGAGAGCATGTGTAAATTTTGTTCTAGTACTACAATATCTTTTAGTCCTTCAATAACCTAACAATGTTAGCAATGGCAGATAGGCTACGATTTAAGGTCCAACATTAAGGTGAAAGCAGAGGTGTGTTCCCCTCTAGAGATAATTTTCTTTTATTTTCTTCATGTATGTATTTATTCCTAATGTCTCTATGAATTATGATATCATGGTCATAGATACCCTTTAAACAATATGAGTGTGGATTTAACAAAGACTTTTCATTATCTAGGACTTCAACCTAATTGGCTTTAACTTGTTTGGAACAACATATTATCTTGGAAACATCTTGTTTATAGGAAGCTATGCATATTGCTAGACCGTTTTGATATATATATATGTGTGTGTGTGTGTGTGTGTGTGTGTGTGTGTGTGTGTGTGTGTGTGTGTGTGTGCGCGCGCGCGCGCGCGCGTGTGTGTGTGGGGCATGTCTACACTTTTCATTCTCTGTGTATATTATTCATCTTTTTCAAATTTTTTTCTTAGTTTACAAGCATGTTTCAATGTTTTTTTTTCTCTATTTAATTGTTGTACTTATGCATGGCTTATTTGTTGATTTTGATCGACTATCATACACTTATAGTCTAATATGTTTATGATTTATTAACATACTTAATTACTCTGGTATTTACTTTGGTTTTCTTCAACATGTGACATGTTTATTTCTACATTTTATATTATATTCATGGTCTTGTAATACACTTTTAAACTTATTTTAAACTCACATTACTAGTATTTTAAAACTATATTAAGATTAACTAGCAACTACTAGAACATTTTCTACATTTACTAGTTCATTTTTGTACTAAAATTTAATTTACATAGATTTTATGATTAAGATAACATATGTAACGTTCCCATCCACCCAGGCTGGGCCACGCCACACAAAAATCTCCCAATTAAATCTCTGATACCACTTTGTAGCATCCCAACTTCTTGTTGGGCAAGGCCACTCCAACATTCTGAATTTTGATACCCTTAAATTAAATCATATATTCTTCAAATGAATATAGTTAAGAAGAATAATAACAACATACAACAACAATAATTCATACATTTAAATAACAAATATTCCATGACATAAAACTCATAATTACATACACAGTGATTGAAGTAAGCACATGATAGACACTTATCTCATGAAATAAACACCAATTGCATGTACACCTTCCATGTTCCTCCCAACCATAGACTACACTACTCGTAATCTCAACAGTGGGTCACCACCAAGCTAGGGCTAAAATATACCAGGGAAAAGGGAATCATAAGCCAGTCTAAGGTATGGTAATAAACATAAATGCTTAGTTCAAGGTGCCTAACTTCTATAACTAGCCTACCGTCTCTCATTCCCCACATGTCTATCCCACCCCAGGAAGTGTGCTCCTTCTCTTCTCAACAGTCCCTTGATTTCCCCACTTCCCTTCCAGGGATTCAACAACAGGCCAAATAGGAAGTCTCAGAGCCCTGTAGCTATTTCCTAGTGCACTAGGGAACAATTCCCAACAATTTCTCACCCAAAGAAAACTACTCATGGGCCTGAAAACCCGCCTTTTCAACATATGTGCATGACAACTTGCTTCTTTAGCTCCAATCTTCCCATATATAGGCACAGGTACTGATTGGTAGCATGGATGAGTGAATGGTCAACATCATGAATGAATGAATCTCCCTAAAAGATGGAAAATTACGCTATATCTCTCAAATTACACATGAATGTGTCCTTTATGACACATGGCACTTAAGGAACCCCGTCTTGTTCCCACTTTAGAAACTTAGGATATATTTTATCCATAACTTTATCTTTAAGGAATATTAATATTAAATTAATATAATATTCCATTAGGCTTAAGCCCCCTTAGCTTATCCCTTTTCCTAGACTCTTAGCCCTAGCCCCCTTTCCCTTTCTAGTGGATTTTAGCCCCCCATCTCTTTTGTATGGTTGGTATGCAGTAGTGATGTACTTTATTAATGATATCTTGAGTATAATTACAAATTACAATATAGGCACACATGCCTTTTATCAATCTAGGCTCCCTAGTCTAATAATCACACAGGAACTCTGGCCTCAAAACATATTTACAAAGGCACTCTGGCCAAAAGTATCATGACTCACCAACCTATACGTACATTACAATTAGGGTTCAACCCGGGGTATTACATTCCCCTCCCCCTTATTTATTCACCTTCCTCAATGCATTATATACATGTACATTCAAAATTCTTCAAAACTATCCATTCCTTTGCTATTGAAATCTTGTTATCTGTATGGTACTCTTTTTCCAAGCACCTGATTCATCTTTCCATACTTTAGCTGGAAGTCTCTTTCTCTATTCCATAGAGATATTTTAGGAAATAATTATGCTCACTGTAACATTCTTGAGATACCTCCTCCTTCTTTCACTCACCCTTCTAGGCTCAGGAATCCTTTGATTTCTACACATTTCTTCAACAATCCATCTTTCCAAGGATTTCACACACAAGGAGAGAACCAACTCATTACCAGATCCCCACTAAGGATCTACAATTCAAGGCTCCAATATCCCAACAATATCCATTCTTCCTAAGCATCCCAACTTCACTAATCATCATCTCATTGTAAGTTTTAAACATGCGAAGTAAAGCAATGCATATAGATTCTTAAGCAATACAGAAATTAATCAATGGCTCATACACAGAGTCCACAGAGATTTTTACCAGAAACCCTCAACCGGGAAAACCTTTCTTATTTTCATTATATCTAATTTCACCATTCGCCATACAATATATACAATGTTTTTAGGTATTCCGTAGATACCAAAACCCTAATCCCTTAATCTGGGATTAATTTACAAATCAACTAAAAATAACAAAATCCGCTAAAAATAGCAAAAGTTGTCGTATCTGACGCACCCTCACACACACACATGCAAAGAATATAACACATACCCAACACTCATCTGTGTCACACACATACATACATCATGAGATAATATCATATCAATTTCATGTATAAATTCAAATATATTTCATAAGGAAAATTTAAATTTTTCCCAAAATGTGAATTTCTATCTCATAATTTTCTTGCTTGTTGCAATAGTAGGAAACAATCTTTATTATGGCTTTCTGTAGCTCCATACTTTAGACCACTTTCTGTTTTTTTTGCAATTCTTCCATCTTGCATTCAACCAACATATTATTAGTGTTTCTTACATAATATACTTTTATTGAAATATGTACATAATCTTACATAGTGATCTTAGAATTGCCTACACTTAAAAATTCAATCATAGATATCAAATCGTGTATTAAGTAGAATGAAATTATCATTCTCTACATAGGAATTTCCAGCCATTAGGCCTTTCATTCTTCCAACATCATTATTTTTATTACTCTATTTTTTGAACATAATTTTCCTGTAGTCATTTCTCATGTGACTACTTGACTTGCAACTTTCCTATTGCAATGACTAACAAACCCTAAAATGTTCTCAACTCCATGAGTTAGTAATAATTGTAACATATCAGCTGCTAGCATAATCATTTCCTTTAAATATGATATATGTATGCATTCAAGCATAAACAACTCAATCATGTATGGGTGCAACTCTACCACTTGCACACTATGCATGAGTGCAATTCACCATGCATATCTATCGAATGCACCTTTGTATTGATTTCATGATGTCATTTATCTAAGTCATGTATCCCACTATGGTGAATTGGAAATTTTTTCCAATGCCCCAACACATCATCCATACACTTCCTATTGCTTGCTCAACTATTTAGATGTCTTCCTTTTCAACATGAACACTACACCAAGAATATAATTCTATGGTGATCTTTAGTGTCAGAAAAAATGTTGCAATCCAAACCTTAGCTAAAGTAGGAAGTTTTCCTTGGAAACTTGTCTGACACTAAAACCTTTCCATATCCAGCCATGCCATGGCCTCATACATGACTAGCTTTACTGGTATTCATTCCTATAATAGGGTCATACCCTTTTATTGCTTTGGTCATCAGCTCATAACCAAAAAATCCATAATATGCTATTACATCATATGTATGTATTCAAAATCCAAGCAACTTTTATAATTATTACAAGCCTCTATCCTTTACCACACCTAGTGGTATCTTATTTCCATTAATGCATTCAAATTATGCAATAATGTGATTTATATAATAAACTATGGTTGTGGGAATTCTTACCAAAATTCCCCTTCAACATTTATGCAATATAAATACATAAAATTTATACCAGCATATCTTCCCTTAAATACAGTTAATGCTACTTGGCTAGCTGGTATTAGTTGGAGCTTCCTTCATATGGATGTCTTCCATATGCAACAACATCATAAACAACACTTTCAACCCTACAATAATTGTTTCTTTCCTGGCACAAAACTATCATTAACAACTTTCATAATCATATATATAACAATAAACTACTTCTAGTCTTCAATATGTTATATATTAACAAATATACATTAATTAATGCATATTTGTATGCACTAATAATGCTTCATTAGCATGCTCATAAATTCATATGCATTCCAGTTCCTGTGCTAAGTATGGTTGTCTGATAGGCCATATTATATTTGCTTCTATACAATTGCAACAACCTCTTTTCTCATGCACAACCTTCTTTGTTGTTACTGGTTGTCCCCAATTCTCATTGTAATCATTGCACATGATTATTTCTTCCCTAAGCACTTTTCTAGCCAATTCCACTCTTGAATACCTTTTCTTTTCCAACCACATACTATGTTGATATTAAATTTCAACATTCCTCTTTTTTTTTTCTCGATCCTTCTGACCACACACATACATGACCAAATTACATTCCTAGTGATGCTCTCGTATTGACTTTAGATCTTCGACCTCCATTTAATTTTTGGGACAATGATCTAGATTTAGGAGCGGAACGAACTGATTAACAAACAAAATACAATAAACACAAAGATATGAAGAGAAACACAAATATCCAGTGAGCAATATCTTCTATTGAATAAAATAAATAGGCTGAAACTGTAAAACTGCAGAACTGAAACACTTGCTCGAATGGTGGTAGTTATCTCTGAGAAGAGATGTGGATGATACACACATTTGTCTGAGAAAAATGATTACAATGAGGCTCTAGGGGATTTTTTGATATTACTCATGAATTCCAAAACCCTAGACATCCAAAAACCTAACCCTAGGAGGTGAAATGCCAAAATTTATGTGGGCCCCTATGGGTAAGTTGGTACCTCAACTTCTCGGGGTCGTAACTTTTGCATACGACCTCCGTTTTAGGTGCATGATAGCCCGTTGGAAAGGTGTTTCAGAGAAATACACATTAAACCATCAAAATATGACTACCTCTACAGTTTGACTGTGGCGAGCCAAAACAACATTGTTAAGGGCCCCAAAACGTCCCTGGAAGTACAACAAGATGTGCTGACATGAAAACATACAAAATAAGCTAGTTGGATTAGGTGGGAGGCCACCAATATCCACCTGGAAGATGTGTGGGGCCTCATACAGCCCCAAAAGTGTAGATACCACCATTACAAAGAAGTATATAAGAACGTGATGAACTAAAACTGTCAAGAGGAGCCGGTTGGAATAGGTAGGTGGCCACCAATATCCACCTGGATCAGCCAAGTTGATTAAGCCCTTTTATCGAATGAAAACAACCCTTGTAGTTTCTTGAACCATAACTTTCTCCTTTCCTGACCCATTTGGTTTTCAACTTGACTTCCTTAGTCAATTTCCACCATATTATGATGCTACGCAATGTCTTCTTTTCCAGTTTCATAGAGATTATTTGGAAGTAGTTGACACTACTTTTATTTTCTATCATACATTCTAGTGATACTTCCAACCTTATGGATTATCACCAACAAATATTTTCCATTTGAGATGAGTTCTTTCAGGTATCCTCTCTTCTTCATACCAAATCACATAGAACCATTTTATTTCTTATGGTTGTTTATTGATTTCCCCTCATAAAATCATCTCCATGCTTGAATTATTTTGACTTGTTATCCTAATCCACTTTGCATATGTACTCATGTAGCATCCCCAACAACCAACTGGGATATGCCAACCAAAAATTCAAACTTTGATACCAAATTAAAACATACAAATACTCTGCAAATACACATATTCATATAGAATAATAATAAAAATACACATGCAACACACACAGGAAAAACCCATAAAAATAAATGCATAAATAATAACACAACACATAATTTAACACACAATTGACACTTATCTTGATAAAAAGATCACTAAATGTGTGCATACCTTCCTCATTCCTCCCAGCCTTAGACCACACTGCTCAAAACTCTTAGCAGTGGGTCACCCTCGAGCTGGGACTAAACTCCACCCGAGTAAAGGAATTCCTAACTAGGCTGATGTATCTCAGACAACAGGAAAAACTTTGTCACAGGTGTCAACTCGAACTAACAACCTACAGTCCCTCATTCCCCACATGCATGTCCCACCCTAGGAAGTGTGCCCCTTTTCTTCTCAACAGTCCATCGACTACCCCACTTCCTTTTCGGGGCTTCGACAACAGGTCGGATAGGAAGTCTTAGAGTCATGTAGTTGCAGTTTGGCACCTTTAGGAAATCAATTCCCAACAATTCTCTCACCTAGAGAGAATTTCTCATGGGCCTGACAACCCACCTCTTCAATATCCCACAGGCCTAACAACCTGCTTCTTTGGTCAAGCTCCTAATCTAATCAGGTATAGGTATAGGTACAACTACATGTACATGTATGGGTACGGTACAGATACAGTGAAAGTAGCCGGAAGGTACGAAGGACAATTGAATGAGTGAGTGAATGATGGTGAAATGATGGAAAAATGAACTAAGTCCAAACTATATGTATGGATGTTCCCAACTTAACACTTGTCATTTTGAGAACTACCTTGGCCCACTTGTCCCCATCCTTAGAACTTAGGATAAAATAATTATCCATACTTTATAATTTAAGGAATATTAATAAAATATTTTTTTTTCTTCTTAAGCTCCCTAGTTTATCCCCTTATCCTTAACTTTTATACCCCTTTCCCTATCTAGTGAAGTTTACCCCCCCCCATACTCTTTTACATGGTTGGTATGCTGCAGTGATGTGTTTTTCATTAATATATGCGTGTGATTTACACTTATAATACAATCATACTGTCCTTTTTCTATCTAGGCTCACCAGCCTAAAAAACATGAACATATACACAATGGCTCTATGTCCTCAAGATCGCGCACTCAAGTTGTTGTGCACGATATCCTAGGATGTGTGCACTTCTTCATTTAGTGCGCAACACATATGCACGTTATATTATGGAAGGCACTTACAAAACTAATTCTAATACTTGGTACAAACAACTCACCAACTTATATACACATGTACATTTATATTTACATTTACAATTGGGGTTCGACCTAGGGGTATTACATCCCCCTCCCCCTTATTTATGCACTGTCCTCAGTGCAATACATACACATATACAACTAAAATTTCAAAAATCTTAAAAAAGATGCGGGTATTCTGCCCACATAGCATCCTCATGCTCCCAAGTTGCATCTTTAGGACCGTACCAGGTCCATTGGACCTTTATTAGTTCTATGGCTCAATTCCAGAGCTGCTTGATCTTCCGGTCTTATATGCACACCAGATGCACTTGAAAGGCGCCTTCTTGCTCCACCTAAATCACATTCCAATCAATGACATGATTAACATTTGATATATACTTTTTGAGAAATGATACATGGAATACATTATGAACAGACAATGATGCAGGCAAGGAAAGCATGCATGCTACAGGCCCAATCCTCTCTAGGATTTCAAATGGCCCACAATAACGAGCTTCCAAATTTGAACAATTTCCAAACTTCAGAGAACTTCTGTTGTCCTTTACTTTCAAGAATACATGGTCACCCATTTTAAATTCCCTGTGAGTTCTGCCCTTATCAACATAAATTTTCTGCTTGTCTTGGGCAGCCTTCAAATTTTGTTTTATTTTCAACATTTTCTCTTCCATTTCCCTGAGTAATTATGGCCCAAACACTACTCTATCTGCTGGGTTGTCCCAACTTACCATTGTGTTGCACCTTCTGCCATAATTAAGTGCCTCAAATGGGCTCATCTTTAGAGATGCTTGGTATCCATTGTTATAAGAAAACTCTACTAAGTGTAGGTAGTCTTCCCATTTTGATGGTTTATCCATCACATACATCCTCAACATATCCTCAATCACTTGATTCACCCTCTCTGTTTTCCCATCTGAATCTAGATGATAAGCTATGCTAAAATTCAAATTTGTACCAAATCCCTTAAATAATCCTTTCAAAAAATTTGATGTAAATTTTGGATCTATGTCAGACACAATTGTCTTGGGTATACCATGTCGTCGAGCAATTTCTCTCATATAAATATCAACAATGTTGGTTGCTTTTTGAGTGAGATTTACTGGAATAAAATGGGCAACTATAGTAAGCTTATCCACCATTACCATGATATAATCATGTTGCTTGTTTGTTCTGAGCAGCTTGGTGATGAAATCCATTGTTACAACTTCACATTTCCACTCAGTAATGGGCAGTGGTTGTAGCAAACAAGTTGGGTTTCTATGCTCAGCTTTGACCTTTTGAAACTCTAAACATTAGGCAATAAAATCAACAACTTCTTTTGATCCAGGTGGATATTGGTGGCCACCCACCTATTCCAACTGGCTCCCCGTGTCCGTTTTTTATTCAACACGTCTTTCTGTACTTCTTTAAAATTGTGAGTTCTACATTTCTGGGGATGTTTGAAGCCTCACAGACTCTCCAGGTGGATACGGGTGGCCTCTTTCCTAATCCAACATGCTTATTTTGTATGTTTTCATGTCAGCACATCTTGTTTTACTTCCAGGGATGTTTTGGGCACCTAAACATTTTTTTTTTTTACTCTCCATAGTCAGACTGTAGACATAGTCAGAGTCTGACAGCAAAATGTGTAGTTATCTGAAATACCTTTCCAACGGGCTATCACACGCGTAAAAAAGAGGTCGTATGAAAATGTTACAGCCCTAGGAAGTTGAGGCACCAAACTACACCAACTTACGTATAGGGCCCACATAACTTTTGGCGTTTCACCTTCTAGGGTTAGGTTTTTGGATGTCTAGGGTTTTGGAATTCATGAGTAATATCAAAAAGGCCTATGGAGCATCATTGTAATCCATTCTGCTCAGATGGATGCACGTAGTAGCCACATCTCTTCTCAGAGATAACTACCACCATTTGAGCAAGTTTCAGTTATGCAATTTTACAGTTTCAACCTATTTCATTATTTAATAGAAGATATTGTTCACTGGGTATTTGTGTTATTCTTCCTATCTCTGTGTTTATTGTATTTAGTCCGTTAATTAGTTCATTCCTCTCCTAAATCTGGATCAGTGGTATCATAGCAATCTTCTCTTCATTTATTTTTCTTTGTGCATGTCCTCGACAAGGTTTGGTTACAAGAAGTTGGGCCTCAAAACAATCGATCCATTACCAGATCAGTCGCACCGAGCCTGACAACAACCCATGGGAGATGAAAATAAAGATGATGGAGCAGGAGATCCTATTAAAATATTTCTCGAGGAAGCCCTTGTGCGACAAAGGAAAAAAATGATGGACAACTTCGTGTAGATCCTTCGACGGTTGCCCATGGGAGAAGTATCTTCATCAAGCGGAGATGCAACCCCCTTCAAGGTACAGGTAAATTTTGATATTCCATTATTTGAAGGACTGATAGATGCGGATGTTGTATATAAATGGTTAAATCTTCTCGAAGGATATTTTTCGGTCCACAATTTTTCCGATAAGGAAAATATCACTTTTGCACTCCTGAAGGTCGTTCCCCATGTTAAATATTTGTGGGATACTTACTCTGAGAAAAGGGCCGTGGAGGAATCTACAATTTTTATGGTGGCCCCTACATGGGATTCCTTCCGGGATGCCATTAAAGAACAATACTACCCTATTGGAAGCTACGAGGACCTGCACACTAGATGGACCACCCTATGTCAAGAAAGGGACTAGACAGTACCAGACTTCACCAATATTTTCCATACCCTATGCACCAAATTGGGTATTAAAGATTCTCAGCATCATCTGGTGCTCAAATACAGTGGTTGTTTGTATAGATACATCCAAACATAAATGGAGTTCCTGGACATTGCCTCTTTGGGCATGGATTATATATATTATGTCAAGATCGAGCATAAATTTAAGAAGAAACGACGAGAGTTTGGATCTGCAAACCCCTCACAGCTGAAGCAGGGCAAAGGAAACCTCAACCCACACAGCAAGGGACCAAGTCAAGATGTTCTCCCTCAGGACAATCTGTCCAAGCCGCAACACAAGAAAGGCAACAAGAATATGAAGAAGGACATGAGAAAATGGTTTGAGTACCATAAAATTCCTTGGCACAACACTGACGAATGTCGCTCCAAGCAGTCCCTTGTGGTCAAGCTGAAGGCTTCCAAGTCAGATACTGATTTTGATTCTGATTCAAATCCTGAAGGAGGGAAGCA
Source organism: Picea glauca (assembly GCA_000966675.3). Classification (NCBI taxonomy): domain Eukaryota; kingdom Viridiplantae; phylum Streptophyta; class Pinopsida; order Pinales; family Pinaceae; genus Picea; species Picea glauca. The sequence continues at coordinate 1,309,877 of JZKD02S1023397.1, read as the reverse complement.
GATTATCGATGTTGAACCCGATGCCACGGTCGCTACCACCAAAGTTCGGCCAAGCGAACCAGAAGAACCAAAGGAAGGGGAATGCCTTTTTCACTCGCAGATGTGGGTCAAGGGGGCTCCGATTCACTTCATTGTTGACAGCGGTAGTCAGAAGAACCTGATTTCAACAGAGGTCGTCAAGTGACTGAATCTGCTAATGACACCATACCTGCATCCCTACATCATCAACTGGCTTCATCAAGGGAGAGATCTCCGTGTCAGCCAATAGTTCCATCTTCCCTACGGCATCAATCCTTTCAAAGATGAGGTACTGTGTGATATTTCTTCCCTTGAAGTTTTTGATGTTCTTTTAGGAAAACCATATTTGTGGAAATGTCATGTTGTGTATGAGTTTAGACCCCGCAGTGTTATTATTACTTTGGGTAGACAATTGTACAGGATCCCAAAGGTGGCACCACCTACTACTATTTCTTTAATCTATGTTAAGCAATACAGTAAGTTCATTTCCCAGAGCGGGAAGTTCGTCTTCTTTGAGATACGTGTTCACAGTAAGCAGAAGGTTGCCAACACATCCGTGGCATCTACACAACGCCTCTCTTTGTAGAAACAACAAGTGGACGAGATCATGGAAGAATAAAAAGACATATTCATCTCACCTATAGGGGTACTGACACACTACCAAGTCAAGCATCCAATTGATATGACCCTCGACACACCTCTACCTAATGGGCCATTCTATCGGCGCTCACTGATGGAGAATGAAGAAATCAGGCATTAGATCCAAGATCTTCTTCAAAAGGGGCACATCAGACCAAGCTCCGCCCCTTGCGGAAGCTTGATTGTACTGGTGCAGAAGAAGGACGGGACTTGGTGACTCTGCATTGATTACAAAGCCTTAAACAAAATCACAGTCAGGAACTGCTACCCCATTCCCAGGATTGATGACCTTCTTGACCAACTCAAGGGGGGAAAATTTCTTCAGCAAGATTGACCTGAAATCTGGCTACCACCAGGTTCCCATCGAACCAACTAATGTCTGGAAGACAACCTTCAAGTCTAAAGAAGGTCTCTACAAATGGATAGTCATGCCCTTTGGCCTAACAAATGCACTAGCCACTTTCATGAGGTTGATGGACGATGTATTGAGACCCTTCACCAACTCCTTTGTGGTAGTATATTTGGATGACATCCTCAATGTGGGAGGAGCACATGCGGCATATTCAACATGTTTTGAGCACTATGCGGTAGCACAAGCTTTATGCCAACTTGGAAAAATGATCTTTTAGCATGAACAAAGTCCAGTACCTGGGCTACATTGTTGATGAGCATGGGGTACATGTTGATCCAGCTAAGATCCAAGTCATTTGTGACTGGCCAGCCCTGACCACACTGACCGAGCTTCAAAGCTTCTTGGGATTAGCCAATTTTTACCGATGGTTTGTGTTTGGATTCTCCCATATTGATTGGGCCCTCAGCTAGGTGACCAAGGGTGGTGGTAGGGCCAAGTTCGTGTGGGGGAAGGAGCAACAATGAGCATTCAAAGATATGAAACATCATTTGTGCTCAGCTCCGATACTCTCCTTTCTCGATCTGCAACAACCATTCGAGATTGAGACTGATGCATCTGACTATGTTATGGGCACAATTCTCACTCAGCATGGGCATCCGATGGCATACCATAATGAGAAACTCTCCGATACTGTTTGAAAATACCCCACCTATGAAAAGGAAATGTATTCCATTTTACAAGCCTGTCGTCAATGGAAACATTACATTCTAGGGAAAGAGACGATCATACACACTAACCACAAGCCTCTGTAGTTCATATAGACACAGGGGAAACTGTAGAATGACCGCCATCAGAAGTGGTCCACCTACCTACATCAACTCCATCTCAACATCAAGTATAAGATAGGTATCTCCAATCGTGTCATTGACTACCTCAGTCGGGCTCCTGTGGCTGCACTCACCACTGTGCTCCATTCCTGTGGACATGAAACATCAGAGTGGCCCCAACTTTACCAGCAAGATCCAGACTTCGCCACCACATATCAGCTCTTGGGTACAGGCACCACTGTCACTGATTTTCACATTCAGGACAAACTCTTATGCCACCTAGGCCATCTCTGTGTTCCTACAAGTGAGCATGCAAAGATGATTTGGGAATCCCACTACAGTCGGGTGAAAGGACATTTTGGCATAGAGAAAACTGTGGTCGTTCTTCAGAAACATTTTTATTGGCCAAAACTTCGACAGGACGTCAACAAGTATATCAAATCTTGCACTGCCTATTCCATTGCCAAGCCATCCATCAAAAATTAAGGCTTATACACCCCTTTTCCTATTCCCGAGAAGCCGTGGGAATCATCTCCATGGATTACATGTCTGTTTTTCCATCCACCAAGAACGAAAATGACTGCGTGTTTGTAGTTGTTGATCAGTTTTCAAAGATGGCCATCCTCATAGCCTGCAAGAAAAATGTCACAGCGGCATATACTGCCACGCTCTTCTTCGAATGAGTCCGGGTTCACTTTGGGATACCACAGACCATCATCTCTGATTGAGACAACAGGTTCCTCAACACCTTTTGGCTGAGTATTTGGTCTCTGTTGGACACCAAGCTCACAAAATCCACTTCTTTCCACCCCCAAACCGATGGCCAAACTGAGGTCGTTAATTAGATGATTGTGCACATCCTGCGCATGTACAATTCTAAGCATCCCCGTACATGGGACGAAAGTCTCCCATATGTCCAACACAGTTACAGCATGGCTCTCCATAGTTCCACAACCCATAGCCCATTTCAGGTGGGTCTGGGATTCCAACCCTTGGGACCCATTGATGTTGCACTTCCTCTTGCCACTGCACAGACAAACTCTTCCCATGATCAGTCTGCGATCGACAAAGACACCATATTCATTGAGTAGATTCAACACATCCTCCAACAGGTCCAGAAGATTTTGCAGAAATCTAATGCTAAGTACAAGAAATGCCATGATAAACAAAGGGTACCACACTAGTTTCAGGTTGGCAATAATGTCTGGTTACATTTGCAGAAGGAGCGTCTCACCGGACCCCATCAGAAGTTTCGCCCACTTCATTATGGGCCTTACACTATCACCAAGGCTGTGGGTAGTAATGCTTTTGAGCTCAACACTCCGCCCTTCCTTGGTCTGCATCCAGTATTCAATGTGGACCTCCTTCAGTTATATTTTCCACCATTATTGGACACCTCTGAGATTGCCGAACAACTGACACCGACAGAGCTCAACCCTGATTGCATGGAACAAGAATCCACCGATCATATAGTGGATACACAGGTCAAGGGCACTTGCCAGCAGCGGATCCAACTTTATCGGGTTGTTAAGGCAGGGCAACTCCTACACCAAGGCAAGTGGCTCACCCGGGGCCAAATCCAACATAATTTTCCTCACCTGATGGGGGAACTCAATGCAATGGAGACCATTGCTTCCTAAGGGGGGGGGATTGATCCAGGTGGATATTGGTGACCACCCACCTATTCCAACTAGCTCCTCGTGTCCATTTTTATTCAACACGTCTTTCTGTACTGCTTTATAATTGTGAGTTCTACACTTCCGGGGATGTCTAAATCCTCAGACACTCTCTAGGTGGATACGGGTGGCCTCTCGCCTAATCCAACTGGCTTATTTTCTATGTTTTCATGTCAGCACATCTTGTTGTACTTCCATGGATGTTTTGAGCCCCTAATATTTTTTTTTTACTCGCCACAATCAGACTATAGACAGAGTTAGATTTTGATGGCGGAATGCGTATTTCTCTGAAAGACCTTTCCAACGGTCTATCACATGCCTAAAACGGAGGTCGTATGCAAAAGTTACGGCCCTAGGAAGTTGAGGTACCAAACTACACCAACTTACCTATAGGGTCCACATAACTTTTGGCGTTTCACCTTCTAGGGTTAGGTTTTTGGATGTCTAGGGTTTTGGAATTCATGAGTAATATAAAAAATGCCTATGGACCCTCATTGTAATCCATTCTTCTCAGACGGATGTGCATAGCATCCACATCTCTTCTCAGAGATAGCTACCACCATTCGAGCAAGTTTCAGTTCTGCAGTTTTAGAGTTTTAGCCTATTTCATTATTTAATAGAAGATATTGTTCACTGGATATTTGTGTTATTCTTCCTATCTCCGTGTTTATTGTATTCATTCCATTAATCACTTCATTCCGCTCCTCAATCCGGATCATATTTCTTCATGCCTGACCAATAATATTGGTTCTTGATAGCTGCAATAGTTTTCTGATAACCCGAGTGCCCATCATAAGGTACATTATTCATTTCTCTCAATATCATATTTTTCAATTCCTAAGAATTTGGCACATACAATCTTCCCCTATACATGAGAATTTCATCATTTTCTAGCTTATAGTCTTCAATTTTCTGCTGCAAAATACCTTGTTGTAATTTTGTTTATTTCTGTGTATTGCAAATCTGATTTTGCAGCCTCTAAGATTCTATCTTTCAAATATGATTGGTACATGCTAATGGTTGTAGCATGAAACTCATGCACCCTTCTACTAAGTGCATCATGCACCTTGTTCTCTTTCCTTTGATATGCTTTATGTCAAAGTCATATTCATTGAGGAATTCTAACCACCTACTTTTCTTGGCATTTAGAGTTGACTGTCTAAATAAATATTTCAGACCAATATGGTCTATTCTCAACTCAAATATTTTCCCCATGAGGTAGTGTTGTTGGTTGTGGAGCCTGATTATCTTCCTGATTCAAAGGTCTTTGTTTTCGGTCGTGTTTATACCCCATGAAGAATTTACACCCCAGAAGAATGTACACTCCTCCATGCAGGGGAGTGCAAAGGGGGGTTACCCCCTCTGCGGGGTCCATCCCCCCTGTTGGGGGTCTGGGGGCAAGCAGGCCCCCGAAGAAAAAATTGTCTTGTAAATGTATATTGTAATTTCATTGTAAATCTGGACCGTTCATTGTAAGGTCGCAGATCTAACGATAGAAGTTATGTTAGGTTTTTTTTCCCTAGAAGGCAACCCTCTTTTATGAGGGAAATGTATTGCAACTATGTATCATTGTGAATATTGTATTATGAGGGAGGAGACTATGAGAGAAAGAAGAGGAAGTTACAACGGGTGTGTTGTAGGTTGTACCCCTTCATTTGTTGGATAATAATAAAGGAAGGACCTGACAATTTCTTTGGTGGACGTAGCCGACACTGGGTGAACCACGTATATATGTGTCTCTATTGTATTGTGTATATGAATCTATGTTTTATTTCCTCATTTTCTTTATTTTATTGCTCCACGATCCTGTTTTTCTAACAATTGGTATCAGAGCGAAAGGTAACTCACAGGAAAAGAGGGTTTCTGGTTTGAGTGGGAGCAATGGCAGAAGATGGAAAGTTTAGGGTAGAGAAATTTAACGGCCAAAACTACCAGTTATGGAAGATGCAAATGGAAGATTATTTATATCAAAAGGATCTATTCCTACCATTGGGTGGAATAGCAAAGAAATTGATGGAAACGACGGATGAAGAATGGGAGGTTCTTGATAGAATGCCACTAGGAACGATACGACCGAGCCTAGCAACATCGATGGCTTTCAATATTTCGAAAGAAAAGAAAACAAAGGAGTTGATGGATGCATTGGATAAACTATATGAAAAAACCTCGGTGTCCAATAAGGTATTTCTAATGAGGATATTATTTAATTTGAATATGTTAGAAGGGGGGTCTATTGCAGCTCATTTAAATGAATTTAATACGGTTACTAATCAACTAAGTTATGTAAAAGTGAACTTTTATGATGAGGTCAGGGATCTTCTAATCTTGTGCTCATTGAAAAAAAGATGGAATGGCTTGGTCATGGTTGTAAGTAACTCTGTCTCTGGTTCAAATACTTTAAAATTTGATGATGTTGTTGGTGTTATCCTTAGTGAGGAAATGCGACGGAAAAACACATATGAGACATCAGGTAATGTGCTAAACATGGAGAACATGAGAAGAAAAAAGGATAGAGGAAAGGGCTCAGGGAACCACGAGAATTCTAGGAAGGGATGATACAAATCCAAATTTGGAAAGATAGAGTGTTGGAATTGTGGGAAGAAAGGACATTTGAAGAAAGACTGCATAGCTCCAAAGAAACAAAGAGATGGACAGTAGGAGACAAATCAAGAAGCAAATGTAATAGGTGAAGTGTTACAAGATGCTTTGATTCTTTCTGTAGATAATATTTCCAAGTCTTGGGTAGTATATTCAGGGCTTCATTTCATGCCACACCCCATATGAAACATTTTATAGATTATGTTCAAGGTGATTTTGGACAGGTTCATTTGGGTGATGATGCACCATGCAAAATTGTTGGAATGGGAAAGGTAAAAATAAAGAAAAGGAATGGAAACCAATGGTTGTTGAAAGAGGTAAGACATGTTCCAGATCTAAGGAAAAATATGATTTCAATAGGGCAGTTGGAAAGTGAAGGTTGTATATCCATATTTACAGATAAGGTGTGGAAGGTCACCAAAGGATCACTGGTGATAGAAAAATGAGAGAAGGTAGGTACATTGTATTTATGTACTAGTAATAGTGACTCTTATATCTCTTTAGTTTCTATAGGAGTGGATATAACACTGTGGAATCATATTCTTGGACACATGAGTGAGAAGGGGATGCAAATACTTCACAAAAGAAATTTGTTTCCAGATCTTAAACAAATTGATTTGGATTTCTGTGAGCATCAGAGTTCTCAGAGTTGGAAAAGAAAATAAGAGTGAAAGGTTAGAACTTGTGAATACAGATGTATGAGGACCAACTCAGGTATCATCTCTTGGTGTCTCTCATTATTATGTTACTTTTATTGATTATGCAACTAGAAAAATTTGGGTTTATTGCATTCGGAAAAAATATGTTGTTTTTGATACTTTTAAGAAATGGAAAGCTTTGGTTGAAAATGAGACAGGAAAAAGGTTGAAGTGTATCGGATCATACAATGGAGGTGAATATTGTAGCAAGGAGTTTGATGATTATTGTTCATATCATGGGATTCATAGAGAGAAGACGGTTCTAGGAACACCATAAGAAAATGGTGTGTCAGAAATGATGAACAAGACAATCATGGAGCGTGCAAGGAGTATGAGATTGCATGTTGGTTTTCCCTTACAGTTCTGGGAAGATGTTGTAGATATTGTTGTCTACTTAATAAACAAAGGGCCTTCAAGCTCTTTGGATGGTATAATTCCAGAGGAGGCATGGACAGGTAAAAAGGTAAACTATTATTTTTTGAAGACTTTTGATTGTGAATCATTTGTCCACATTGATAAAGAAAATAGAACAAAGCTTGAGACAAAATCCAAAAGTGTACCTTTATTGGATACAATGTTAATGATTTTGGTTATCTCTTATGGGATTATGAAAATCATAAAATAATTGAGAGTAGAGATGTCATATTCAATGAGAAGGTCATGTACAAAGATCAATTGCAGGGAAAGATACAAGAAAAAAAACCCAGAATACACAGTGCTTGATGAGATCGTTGAAAAATAAATTCCAGAGGAACCAGAAAATCAAAATGTACAACAAAAAAAGCATCAGGTACCTCAAAATCCTGCAAGTGTTGTTAGAATATATACCAGGTTAAGTAGAACCCTTGAACAATACTCTCCTTCATTGTATTATTTATTGTTGATTGATTCTGGTGAACCAGAATGTTATGAAGAGGCAATGCAGGTAGACACCGAAAATAAGTGGGAGCAAGAAATGAAAGAGGAAATGGATTCCCTAGTAAATAACCAGACTTGGGACTTGGTTCAGTTACCTGTAGGAAAAAGAGCATTCCAAAATAAATGGTTTTACAAGTTGAAGGAAAAAGATGGAGGAAAATAGTGGTATAAGGATAGACTTGTTGTAAAGGGGTTTGCACAAAATAAAGGTATATATTTTGATGAAATATTTTCTCTTGTTGTTAAAATGAGTTCAATTAGGACTATTTTAAGTCTTGTGGCAGTAGAAGATTTTCATCTTGAAGAGTTAGATGTAAAAGCAACTTTTCTCCATGGGGATTTGGAGGAAGAGATTTATATGCAACAACCACAGGAGTATGAGGTCAAAGGGAAGGATAATTTGGTATGAAAGTTGAATAAAATCTTGTATGGACTAAAACAAGCTCCAAGGCAGTGGTATTTGAAGTTTGATAGGTTTATGACAGAACAAGGTTATAGTAGATGTCATTCTGATCACTATGTTTAGTTTAAAAGGCTAGAAAATGGAAGCTATACTATCTTTCTATTATATTTAGATGACATGCTTGTTACAAGGTCTAATATGCAAGATATAAATGTGCTCAAGAAGAAATTATCTAATTCATTTCTGATGAAGGATTTGGTTGTTGCAAAGAAAATCCTTGGTATGAGAATAATAAGAGACATGAAAAATCGCAAATTGACATTGTCTCAAGGTGAGTACATAGAGAAGGTGTTGGAGAGGTTTAGAATGCAGAATGAAAAATCAGTTAGTACACCTTTGGCCAACCATTTCAAATTAACTAATGAAATGTGTTCCAAGACACGTGAGGAGATATAAAGCATGTCTAGGGTCCCTTATTCATCAACAGTTGGTAGCTTGATGTATGCAATGGTTTGCACAAGACCAAATATTGCACATGCAGTGGGAGTTGTGAGAAGGTATATGAACAGTCTAGGTAAAGAACATTGGGAGGCAGTAAAGTGGATTCTCAGGTATTTGAGAGGTATTGCATGTCATGCATTATGTTTTGAAGTTTCAAACAATATTCTACAAAGATATGTTGATTCAGATATGGCAGGTGATAAATATAGCAGGAGGAGCATCATAGGGTATGTTTTTACTATAGGTGGAACAACAATAAGTTAGATTTTGAAACTGCAAAAGGTTGTTGCACTTTCAACAACAAAAGCATAGTATGTTGCTACTATAGAGGCTAGTAAAGAAATGATTTGGTTATAGAGGTTTATGGAGAAATTGGGAAAGAAGCAAGAGAATAGCAGGTTGTACTGTGACAGTGAGAGTGCCATTCATCTTGCAAATAATTAAACCTTCCATTTGAAGAATAAACATATACAACTCAGTTACCATTTCATATGATCTGTCTTGGAAGATGGCCATTTGAAGTTGGAAAAGATACACACTAGCTAGAATCTTGCAGACATGTTAACTAAGGGAGTAATTAGGGAGAAACTGAGTTCCTGCTCAGTTTCAGTTGGTATTCAAGCATGAAGGTGAAGATGTGAAATTTTCCAAGTCCAAGAAGGTTCATAGTCCAACAGATACAACAACGGTGGATTTGTTGAGATCAGTCTCCAAGTGGGAAATTGTTGGTTGTGGACCCTAATTATCTTCCTGATTCTGAGGTCTTTGTTTTCAATCGTATTTATAACCCATGAAGAATTTACACCCTATAAGAATGTACACTCCTCCACGCGGGGGAGTGTAGAGGGGGGTTAGCCCCTCTGTGGGGTTGATCCCCCCTGTTGGGGGTCCGGAGGCAAGAGGGCCCCTGGCGGGGGTTCGGGGGCGAAGCCCCTGAAGGAAAAATTTCCTTGTAAATGTATATTGTAATTTCATTGTAAATATGGACCGTTCATTATAAGGTGGCAGATCAAACGGTAGAAGTTATGTTAGGGTTTTTTTCCCTAGAAGGAAACCCTCTTTTATGAGGGAAATTTATTGTGGCTATGTATCATTGCGAATATTGTATTTTGAGGGAGGAGACTGTGAGAGAAAGAAGAATAATTTACAATGGGTGTGTTGTAGGTTGTATCCCTTCATTTTCTCGATAAAAATAAAGTAAGGACCTAGCAATTTCTCTGGTGGACATAGCCCACACTGGGTGAACCACGTATATCTGTGTCTCTATTGTGTTGTGTATCTTCTGTGTTTTATTTCCGCATTTGTTTTATTTTATTGCTCCATGATCCTATTTTTCTAACAAGTGCCTCCACATATTCAAGGAATGCACTATGGCTACCAACTCCAAATCATGAGTAGCATAGTGTCTTTCATGCTCCTTCAACTTCCTTGATTCATAGCATACCACATACCCATTTTGACTGAGGACTCAACCAAGCCTTTCTTTACGTGCATCAGTGCATACAATTAAGTCTTCATTTGGATCAACAATCCTTAGTATTGGAGCACTTGTTAATAAATTCTTCAAGTGTTGGAAACTCTTTTCACAATCCAATGTCCACTGAAACTTCACACCCTTATTTTGCAAGGAAGTGATTGGGTGTGAAATCTTTGAGAATCCTTCAATAAATATCCTATAGTAGTCTGCAAGTCCCATGAATGATCTGACCTCCGTCACATTCTTTGGTGTTGACCATCCTCTAATGGCCTCTATCTTCTCAGGATCCATTGCTATCCCTTCCTATGAAATGATATGTCCCAAATAATGAATTTGTTTATGATAGAATGAGCGCTTGCTCAATTTGGCATACAACTGATGCTCCCTTAATACTTGTAATACCATCCTCAAGTGTTTCTCATTCTCTTACTTTGACTTAGAATATATAAGAATTCCATCCAAAAATACAATGACAAACTTATCTAAGTATTGTATGAAAATACCATTCAATAAACACATGAAGACAACTGGTGCATTTGATAACCCAAATGGCACCACTGTGAACTCATAATGACCATACCTTGTTTGGAAAGCAGTCTTGCTGATGTATTCATCTTTAATTATTACCCAATGATAGACCAACTTGAGATCAATCTTAGAGAATATTTTTGCATCTTTTAGTTGATCAAAGAGGTCATCGATCCTTGGAAAATGATACTTGTTCTTCATAGTTACCTTGTTCAACTTCCTGAACTCAATGCAAGTCTCAATGTTCCATCCTTTTTCTTCACAAATAATACTAGGGCACCCTAAGGTGACACACTTGGGCATATATACCCCTTCTTCAGAAGCTCTTCAAGTTGCACTTGCAATTCCTTCAATTATGGTGTACTGATCCTGTAAGGGGTCTTGGATATTGGGGCTTCTCTAGGCATCAGATTGATGGAGAAATCAATGTCTCTTTTAGGGGGTAATCCTGATATTTCTTTAAATACATCTTCAAACTCTTTTAGGTCTGCATAATCTTCAATATTTGACACCTTATCTTTAGGTGTCTTTTCAATATGTGCAACAAATATTTGACACCCTTTTTTGTAACTTATCTTCAGTTGCAATGCTGAAATTTCTCTGACGGTTACTGCCCTGGGAATTCCCTGTACTGTCCTTAGGTTCCCTTCCTCATCCAATAAAGTAAATGTCTTGTTATAACAGTCTAGCATAGCATGGTGTTGGTCCAACCAATCCATACCAATTAGGTAGTCATAGGATCCTAAAGGTATGATGTTCAAATCTTCTCTGGTGCTCAGTCCATTGTACATGCCTTAACCATCTCATTAATTTTTCTTTTAGCTCTGGTAGCTAGTTGCACCAACCAAGATTTTTTAAGCTTGATTCTTGGAAAATTCAATCTTTCCACCATCTTAGGATATAAATAACTATGACCAGCTCCTAAATCAATTAAAATAAAAATGGTTTGGTTGTTGATCTTACCTTCCACTTCAATCATTTGTAATTGAAACTCAACTTACTTGTTGTCCAGGGATGCATAGATCCAAGGTACATTTTTTCACATGTCCTCCATTGAATCAATTTGTTGTACATTGTGAATAGTCCTCACTTTTTCACCTCTGTGAGGGAAATATCTGTACATATGGTCTCCCCCAGAACCCAAACATTGAATAGGTGGTTGCCTTGGTCTTTTCCCCACTGTCTTGATCATTCTAGGTTATCTAGAAGCTGGATGTCCCTGAGAATTATTTCTGAAAAATGGTGGCTTGGTCCTCTTCTTCCTTTGTTCCATCTTGTTTTTATTCTTGCCTTCCCAATTGTTATAACCCTAAATTGCACCACACATGCTTACCTGGCATCAGGCCAACTCATATCTCTTCCTTTCCAAATCCATGATGAATAAACTCTGGAAAACCCTCTCAAATCAAGTGGCACGCGCCCTAACCCTCTACTGCACGTGTTGGAATGCTGGCAGGCCTACTACTGCACGCATTGGAACACTGGCTGGCCTACTATAGCCCGCATTTACCTAACAAAGCACAGAAACATGAAAGTTGTCGACAGGACAAAAAGCTTTGGGTCAGTTAACTGAAACTCCCAGCCATGCATGGCCGAGAGTTCGTCCAAAACCCTAGCTCCTTCTAGCCTATAAAAGAAGGGGTAGGGGTACTATTTGGAAGAGGAAAAATCATAGCAAAGAAACTATGCCCAATTTCCGAATCCATTTTGTCCCAACCCTTTAGCCTTTCCTCAAGCTTAAGGAGAATTCAAGCAAAGCAGTTGGAGGACAAAGAAGAGGAGGAGCCCAGGATCAGGATCAAGGAGCGGTGGCCAATCTCTATCATTATTGTAAGTTGATTCATCTTGATATTAATAAAGAATACTTTTCCCATCCCAATGCATGAGTTTTATATGTGTTATTCGATTTATGCTTAATCTCTAACCCTCTAGTAGAAAAATAGCATGCATGCGTAGTGTTTTGTCTTGATTGCATGATTGTCTTTGGAAGGAGCAACAGAAGTAAGAGGATAAAGCGCAACGAAGGATCTACTCAAAACATCAGTAAAAAGGTTAGTAGGTTCTTTCCATGTTTGCATGTGAAAAAGGGTTTTTGGTTTGGGGTGGTAGGTCAAAAGTGATTTCTTAAGGGTCATGATCTGCATGCAAGTTTAGCCCTAGCTTGTTAGTCCGTAGGGTATTATTTCCCAACAACAGAATTGGCGACTCCACTGGGGAAGATACTCTTAGGGTTTCTGGATTTTGTTGAAGGTTTTTGGGTAGTTTGAGGGATTAGATTATTTGTTTCTTTGTTTGTCTGTTTTCTGTTAGGTCAGAGCTAGCAGGGAACCTGGTTCTTTATACCAGTTTTTTCCTTGACTGTGCTTGACATTTATTATCGGGACACATAGAGGTACACGTGGCCTGCAAAAGGCCTGCACGCGTGTAACCCGCGCCCTAACCTTATACAACCCGCGTTTGAACGCTTGCTGTAGTGGTTTCAATAGCGTGTAGGGCTCAGAGAGATTAAAAGGCAGTCTCCTCTTCCTTGTCAGAATTTTACATTCTCAGGGGGCTTTTTGGATCCTGTCTGGGTCTTGCTGGTTCATTGTCTTGTCTCAGTTTGCTTTATTGCGTTTGTTTTCTTTTTACAATTATTTTTTCTTTTCTGTTGAAGAAGAAGCATCCAAGCCTCTAGGAGACCCTAGTTGTCAATACCAGAGGCCTCTTCTAGGTCTGGGCTGCCTGTGTTTAATTTTCTCTTGGAGTTTATTCATACATGCGGCCTGTGTAGGTACTGCCCGCGGGTACCCACGCTCTGTTATAGCTCATCACACGTTTGCCCGCGTTCTGTTTCAGTCATAGTAGCGGGCTTGAGTGGTGGATTTTCAATCAGGGTGGGGCAGTCATCCCTTCCTGTGGTGAGAAGTGTTCCTCTCAGGGGATTGAGTCTAGGGTTGCACAGCCGGTAGGTTAGGGCCTCTTACCCTTAGCCTGTGTTTTATTAGTTGATTGTTGATAGAAAAGATAAAAAAGAAAAAGATTTTGTTTTATGGTTTTTAGACAAGCGTAAGAGTCGGTGCTTTCTTGGTCGCCATTGTGCGTCTTTGCTCTGGTTCTTTGCGGTCTGCGCTTTAAGCCATAATTTTATATTGTTTTCTTGGTTTTGTGCTTGTCGGAATTTTCCCTTTGTTGCTTTATTTAGCATTGAAATAAAAAAAATTCTCTTTTTTCATTTGCTTCTTTGTTTGAAGATTGTGTTGTTGCATCAATAGCTAGGAAGAAGTCTTTTTTCATAAGTTTTTGCGGTGCATTTAGAGGATAAGTAGCTCACAGATTGAGTGAAATTCCTTTATGTTTGCTGCATGAAATCTTAGAAAAGTTGAAAATAAAAAGAAGTCTTTCTTGTTGAAAAGTTGATGGTTTTTGCATTTTTTGTAAAAGTTTTTGTTTCCAAGCATTTCTTGTTCATTTTGCTTTGAGTCTTTACACACCATCAGTTTCA
>JZKD02S1023397.1:1252777-1279965 GCA_000966675.3 Picea glauca | reverse complement strand
GCTATATAACTCAAATTTGAACCAGGGTCAATCAAAATAGACACTAGATGGTTGGAAATCATACCTTCTATTTCCACCACTGAAGCTTGGTGGTCAGCTTGGTTATTATCCAAGTCTGCATAAATTTGTGGCACACTCCTGGCCACATCATTGACGGTGGTAGCTTCTTGGATGTTGTAAATTCTTCAACTATTCTATTGTTGGTGTGGACAGTCTCTCAGTAGATGTTCTTCTCCACAACCCCAACATTTCAAAGGTTCTCTCTTTGGGTTATCAGTCTTTATTGGGGTAGATCCAGAAAGTTTATTTCCGCTCAACGAGGGAAAGTTCTGTTGGTGTACACTTCGGGCTGGGAAGCTCATCCTTGAGTTCTTTTTATAGTCCTTAAATCTTGGGGATTTAAACCCCTTTTTCTAGAATCCCAAACTATTCTTTTGCTTCCAGCCTTCGCGAGGTTTTGTTCGATGTCCAAGCTGTTCGTAACAATATCTTGCTTTCCGGATATTATCTTCTAGGGTCTTTGGTTTGTCAAATTCAATCCTGTTCTGATAGTCCTTAGGTAGTCCGCTGATGAAGCGTTGCACCTTTGCCTTTTCTACTTTTATATAAGGTACATACCTCAAAAAATCGATGAATTTGTTGACATATTCTTCTATAGTGAGTTGCCCCAGTTTGAGTTCATAAAACTCTTTAGTCTTCTCGTCGAAATATTTTTTGGACAAATACTTCTTCCAGAAGTATTTCTCAAATTTCTCCCAAGACAGGTCCTCTTCACGAACCCCTTTCACATTCTTAAGGTCTTCCCACCAAATGGAAGCCTTTCCATTCAAGTTGAAGGTGGCCACTCGGGCCTTCAAATTTTCTGAGAAGTCATGGACTCTGAAATACTTCTTTAGTCCAAGCAGCCAGGCCTCTTCTTCCTCTCCCTTATTTATTTCACCGTTGAAGGAGGGTGGTTTGGCCTTCCTAAATTCTTCGAATCTATGACCCTTGGAAAGTTTCTTCTTCTTTCATTTTCTTCGGGAATGAGAACTAGTTCTGCTGCTAGAAGATCTCTTTGGGTTTTCAGCTTCCTTCCCAGAGGAATTGTTCGGCGCTTGTCCTTTATCTCTGGGGTGGACCTTTCTCGAGGTGCTTCTTTCAGTGTGGCCACTGACATGACCACGTTTCTGTGTCTCAGGTTCATGTTGCATTTGTATTTGTAGGTTAGATAAGCTCTGCAGTAAAACTGCGTTAATCTCTATTTGTTTCTCTTGTTCTTTCATCATCCTATCATTGTTAGCCTTGCAACTTTGTAATTCGACCATGAGGCTCCTCACAGTCTCAGCTCGATCGGGAGGGGTCCCTACTGCCCTCCTTTTGTTAGAATCTTCGTCTCTATTATGGGATCCTTCCCCCACTTCATGGTGAGTCACCATTCTATACGTCGATAATTTCCCGAAGTTGATCTTCCACTTGTGTGCAAAAGGAAAAACGTTGGTTTTTAGTCAATGTTCATATTCATTTATAACCAGTACATAATTCATATTTTTCTCATGCACACACACAATAGGAGTTTTCATTCTTAACTTCGACTTTTTAATTGAGGGGGCCAAGATAAGGAGTTACTCCTTTTAACAGTACTCTGAATGGAGTCTCTGCGCAACTCGTTCATGAGCCCAAGTAGGCCAAGTGTTGTAACCATGCTCTGATACCAATTTGTAACACACCCACTACAAAATTCAATTTTTTTTGTTCTTTTTCATCTTTTCTCCGATGAACAGAATTCCCGAATCCCTTCGGGACCTGATACAGACCCAGCTATCCCTTAACTACACTCATATGATTGGCGGCTATGCCCACCAGTCTTATCGAGAAGGTACTCGTTGGCTTTCACGATTCGGGAAAATCGCGATACATATATTTCCCTTTCTCTCTTGTCTTTCGAAGGGCCGAAACCCGAAACGGGTCTAATCGTTTAACAAGGTTAACAACAAGCCGGAACAAGTTTTTGGAGTTCTACCCTTCGGGGTTTCGCATATCGAAATTTTGGGATATGCAATGTCAGGGGAACTTACCGTTGGGTATCCCGAGTGCTGAAACACCGGAACACCACATCTCGTCTGCACTATTATTATTTCGGGGTTTCGCGCTTCGGGCTTTCGGGACTGGCGAGTACAAGAGAACTTACCAATAGGTATCTCGGGTACCGAAATACCGAAACGCCCAATATTATTCGTGCTAAGCCATTTCAACGTTTCTCCTTCCAGGACTTCGCATTATGTGAGAACAAGAAGTCTTGCTCCTAGGTTTCCCGGAGGCCGAAAACTCTAAGTCATCATAACTCTAAACCCGCTCCACTATTTTCGGGGTTTCCTCCATCGGGATTTCAAGATTGGCGAATACATGGGGCCCACACTCAAGTACCCCGGGTGTCGAAATATCGAAGTATGATAACTTCTCCACACCCTATCTTTTCGGGATGTCGCAAGTTAGGATTTTGGGACTTGCGAGTACAAGGGAAACTTACCCTTGGGTCTTCCGGGTGCTGAAACGTCGAAATGCCGAACCAAGTCATACTATGCCAATTCGGGATCCCGCAAGTCAGGGTTTCGTATATCGGAACCTTGCTATGAAAGAGGTCGAAGATTCATTCTCCTCGACTACCTGAATGCCGAAAAGCCGATACACCCGCTCTTCATACACTCGACCAAATTTGGGGTTTCATGAATCAGAGTTTCGCGATGTGCGCAAACGGGATGCCTCGCACCTAGATATTCCGGGAGCCTAAACTTGGAAGTACGAACTCTTAACCCGCGCATCTATTTCGGGATTTCACCCATCAGAATTTTGGGAGTGGTGTGTACCAGGGACTTGCCTCTAAGTATTCCGGGTGCCGAAATACCAAATCACTTTAACTTGTCCACGCCCCGTTATTTCGGGGTTTCGTATGTCGGGATTTCACGAGTCGTGAGGATAAGGGTTCTTACCCTCTAGTTCCCGGGTACCGAAATGTCGAAACGCTTACCGACTTCCACATGTACTCTACAGCTAGACAGTCCATGCACTCCCAAGGGTCTTAGGATCGACGGTCTCGATTTCTTTGTTATTTGTGAAGGTTAAAAAGGGGTCGAGGCATTATCGCCTGTGTTCCTTCATTCGATTTTACGGTCGTAACCAACCTTAGATCCTCCGAAAGGATCTCATTCGTGCATTTAGCAAGAGAGAGGGTATCCTGGGTACCAAATCACCGAAAGGTTACTCATCCACACGCTGTCATTTCAGGATTTCGCAAGTCAGGATTTCAGGACTTGCGAGTGTAAGGGAACTTGCCCTTGGGTATTCCGGGTATCGAAATGCCAAAACATTGGAGTCTACGAGGACCATTCTCCCTCGTGCAAGATTTTAAGACTTAAACTATAACATCCTCTTTTGGGTCCTAAGGCAATTTACACCAGGTTTTGAAGACCAAACTGGAAGGTCTTCTAGAAGGTAGGGGAGTGGTCTCGAAAGGGTGCCTTCGTGGGGAAATCTATCCAAGGAATTAGGTAAGACAAACACGAGAACAAATCTCCTGAGAGCAGACCAGAAAAACAAATTTGTATTAGTTCAATATATATATATAAACATAAGCCATACGTGGTCTTTCCAGTAAAATCATGTAGCCATCCTTTCTGATCAAAACACCATGCAGACAGTCTTATACTGAAACCATTCATAATTGCACAGACTATGATCATCCATGTCAGCATATAAATTTCAATATACAAGACATAAAACACTTATCAGAAAAACACCGGGTTCGATGCAACTACTGAGAGGGGTGCTTGTTTCCACCCAACCATAGGCTCAACGACTCCGAATGGATTTACCACTAGCCACCCTCGAGCTAGACCACGATGCTTGAGACTCTTTTTCTTTGTTCTTCAGTGATCGAGAACGAAGGTTACTCTCCTTCTTCTCTTCTATCACTAGCTCTGTATTTTGTTCCAGAGTTCTTCCGATCTCCGCGATCTCCCTCTCGTTCTCCCCCTTTCCACACCTTTTACCTGCCTTTTCTTTTTCGGCGAGGTTGTGTGTGGCACAAATTCCACCACGGTGGTCAGGTCTGAGGCCTCCATAGATGGGGGGTTCACCCCCATCCCTCATTAACTCATGAGGAGCCTCTTCACCTATCATCCCGACGACTAATTCATTTCGGGGCCAACGAGTCGCTCTTGGTTCTCCGGGCCAGTGAAGACCAAATACGGTTTGGTTTGGTGGAAGTTAACGCCACCATTCCAGGTGCCTTCCACCACCTTTCTTCAGCCATCGTGGTCTCTTTTTTAGCACATCCCCCTCTCAGCAGTCCTGCAACATATATATATATATATATATATATATATATTCAAAATGTTAATTTACATTGGTCGACCTTGTATACTAAGGTCCATTCATCTTTGAGTTTTCCATAGTTCTTGGCCAGCATAATTATTTTTACAGACTAGGGGAAACAGGGTGTTACACTTGCACATCCTTAATTTCCATACATCACATTGACTTGCACCGCACAATGCCAAATTTTAGCACACACACCTGCACACCCTTATTCTCTATGGATAAATCCTCATGAATTCGATTGCATAAATTGGGGCTTTTGCCCAATTTTTCACCCACTTTCTACCATGGACATTTTGCAACCATGAAATTTGTTCAATTTCACTCCGATAACACCAAATTCAACCTCTACAACAACAAATTGTTGCTGGTTGACATTCCTGGGACAAACTTTTCCCAAACTCATTCACAAATTGAGAATTTTAATCAACTAATCTCGCTCCATCTGTCATGGCTTCCCTGTAACTTCAAATTCGACCAATTCCAAGTCTAAATTTGCTAGAAGAGATATTAAATTAAGAATATCTCACCACTTGGCCAAATTTCTCAAATTTCCCATGAATTTAACAACAGAAATTGAGGCTTTTTCCCAATTCCACGCAATTGCTTTTGATTTTTACCATGGATGCATTGTAACTTGAAATTTTCCCACTTCAAAATTAATTCTCTATGAAATTTTTCTTCAACATTCAATGTGCTCGGCCCATCAATGTAATACCCCTAGGTTGAACCCCAACTGTAAATGTAAATATAAATGTGCATATTATATAAGCCGGTGAGTTGTTTGTACCAAGTCTTAGAATTAGTTTTGTAAGTGCCTTCCATAATATAGTGCGCATATGTGCTAGGCACTAAAAGAATAAGTTTGCACAACCTAGGATACCATGCGCATCAACTTGAGTGCACGATATTGATGCCAAAGAGCCTTTGTGTATATGTTCATGTTTTTTAGGTTGTTGAGACTGGATACAAAAAGGGCAGTATGATTGTATTATAAATGTAAATCACATGAAAATATTAATGAAAAACACATCACAACGACATACCAACCATGTAAAAGAGTATGGGGGCCTAAACTCCACTAGATAGGGAAAGGGGGATAAAAGTTAAGGATAAGGGGCTAAGCTTGAGAGCTTGAGCCAAAAAGGAATATTACATTAATATTCCTTAAAGTATAAAGTATGGATAATTATTTTATCCTAAGTTCTAAGGACGGGGACAAGTGGGCCAAGGTAGTTCTCAACATGACACGTGTCAAGTTGGGAACATGCATACATATAGTTTGGACTTAGTTCATTTTTCCATCATTCCACCATCATTCACTCAATCATTCAGCTGTCCTCCATACCTTCATTTTACTGTCACTCTACATATACCATACATGTACTTGTACATGTACCTGTACCTAGTAAGCTTAGGAGCTGGACCGAAGAAGCGGGTTGTGATGCCTGTGGGATATTGAAGAGGCGGGTTATCAAACCTGTGGGATATTGAAGAGGCGGGTTGTGAGGCCCGTGAGAAATTATCTCTAGGTGAGATAATTGTTGGGAATTGATTTCCCGAAGGTGCCAAACTGCAGCTACAGGGCTCTGAGACTTCCTGTTTGGCCTGTTGTTGAAGCCCCGTAAAGGAAGTGGGGCAGCCGAGGGACTATTGAGAAGAGAAGGGGCACACTTCATGGAGTGGGAAAGACATGTGGGGAATGATGGACTGTAGGTTGTTAGTTCAATTTGGAACTTGTGAAAGCGTTTATCCCATTGTTTGAGATATATCATCCTGGTTAGGAATTCCTTTACCCGGGTGGAGTTTAGTCCCATCTCGGGGGTGACCCACTACTGAGAGTTTTGAGCAGTGTGGTCTAAGGTTGGGAGGAACGTGGAAGGCCTTCACACAGTTGGTGATATTTTTATCAATATAAGTGTCAATTGTGTGTTAAATTATGTGTTGCATTTATTTTTATGGGTTTTTCCTATTTGTGGTGCATGTGTATTTTTATTATTATTCTGTATGAATCCGTGTATTTGCAGAGTATTTGTATGTTTTAATTTGGCATCAAAGTTCATATTTTTGGTTGTCATATCCCAGTTGGTTTTTGGGGATGATACAACTCAACACCTTGGGAGTGCACCCAACATTCTCTCATTGTATCAACCATTTTCTATTTATTGATGCTATAGCTCTCAGAGTGCTACAAGAGACTCAAAATAAGTTGTCATCCACCTAGTAGTGCCTTTCCCATAAGTATGCATATATACCTCCATAACCAATCTGCACATGATGCATTGCTTATGCATATGTTGGAACTTCTTTAGTATTCACACAACTACATTACTTCACCCCTGAAGTTCTATCATCCAACCATGCTTCCACTGCTCTACTCTGACAAAAATCATGGAGGTGCTATCTCCAAAAAAATAGGACCAATCCTTGGAGATGTTACATCTTATTTCTATGAATACACTATGTCTTCCTTTATTAGAATCCTAACATCTTAACATTTCAATCCTTTTAGAAAATTCTTGCCCACAATGTACCACTTTATCTGTACATCGAGACCCTTTATGTTGAATGGAATTTCACTATTTCATCCACTCAATGATATGCTTTTTCATCTTGAATCCACTGAGCATTTTGATTAGTAGGAGTGGATTTCTTGTAGTGGATTCCCAAGCCTTCATGGTTGAGCATAGACTCATACCTTAACATTCTTCAGTATTGACCTTTGATCATCTTGTGAGGCATTATTGTCATAAAACTCTTTCCTTGAGTACCTTTGTTCATCTTTAACCAAATTTCAACCTTATCACCTATTAGGAAAACCATCTCTCCACACTTCCATTGTCTTATCTTTATGCATACTCATTACTCTTGATTTATCATGAAACATGGATGATCTCTTTCTTAGTCAACATCCCCAATTGGTATGCATATTTGTGATCTTGAAGAATTTTTCCAATCATAGTTTCGTTGAGATTCTTCTACATTGCAAACAAAGTTTGGATGTCTTCAGTTGGTAGCTTCCTCAAGAAATCATTCCACATTTGAAGAAATGACCCTGCCTTGTTCCTCATACCTAAAGAGTAATTATGCAACTGGAAACAATTTCTCATTCCCAACAACCAGGTCTCTACATCCTCATCCTTCTTGTGTTCACCATCAAATGTAGGTGGTTTGATTTTATTCATTTCTCCTTGTAGCTCATCCACCCACGACCTCTTCTTATGCTTCCTGACAGGGAATGGACTTGAACTACTATGTGTTCTCCTAGTTGAATGCCTTGGAGAGTGATGGTGATTCCTACCAACACTTTTGGTTCTTCTCCTCTCATCATGAGACTAGTGACTCACTGATTTGCTTGACTCAGTCTCCTTATCCATCTTCTTCTTTATTTTATCCAAGTTCTACATTAAATTATTGTTAAATCCTTCTCTGCTCCTTGGATTTCATAAGATTTTTGTTATCATCTTTATAACTCTAGACATCCTTTTGTAAACTTTTTATGGTCTCTACCAAGTTCATGCTTTCTCCCTTTTTGTCTTCTCCATGCCATTTTGATTATGTTATTGTAGCCCCCATGCATACCAAATATTCTACCTTCATCTTCATAATTATAAGTTCCTTGGGCAACATCCATGTCTTGGTTTACTGATCTTTCTGTTGAATTATTCTTACTTTAAATTACGTGCTTGGTTCATAAAAAAATTATTTATCATTTCTTGTAAATTATTAATATCCTTTTTTATACATTCTTGAGTGAATACATGGACTCCACTTTCCATGAATTCTCATTACTAACTCTTGTATCCCCCTTCGAAATATTTGAGTAGGAGGATTGTTAATGGCATGACAGGGAAGATAAATTTGTTAGCTCCAGCATCATAGCTTCAATGCTCAACAATATTCCGAATATATTTGAATTAGATATTAACCATTGGTCCATTATGTTGGCTATCGTAATGCTCAACATGAACCTGATACTTAGTAACCGTCTGATATGTACTCTGGTTCAATCTTAGTTGTCAAAACATTTCACCCATATTTATAATTTTTTCTTAAGTTCATCGCGGTTTCATGAGTCCATTTCATTCATGTTATAACTTTTGCCTCCTCCAAAAGGCACCGTGGTTTTCCACCGTATCCATTTTACACTTATACTCAGTCATTTTCTTTGAGATCTCACCGTGGTCCGCTGTCATTTCTTTGTGCTTCATCACCTATGCGATATCATTCATGCTCGTGAAGTCTTGACACACCAAATTTTGAAATTTTCACCACAGGTTCGGGTGATCCCATATTTATTTTACTCTTAGAAATCCATCCACCTATCCACCTAACTGATCCTTAGGACTTAGACAAATATTGAAATGTCACGACGCTCCATAATGTATTATCTCTTCCCCGCCATACTCTTCACACCTGGGGTCTTGGTACTTAGCCATATTTCCAAACTCCATCGTGGGTTCACAGGTTTGTGTGATGCCTTACCCACACATTCTATCCTCTCTGCACTCTGCAGTACCTTAACACTTAGAAGAATTCCAAGATCTTATTGCGGTTTCACGAGACTGACAATTGGCCTACCACATGGCTCCACATCACCTACCAATTCTCATTCCATCCAACATATAGCTTCCACCATGGAAATACACATATTTCTTATACGACATCAGTTTACATGTGGCCTAAACATCATGTTGACGTCATCGTACAAAAAAATACCCAAATTTTTCTTCCAAATTTGTTGAATTTCACATTTTTTTTTCCAAAATGCCAAGAATACGTAATTTTCAATTCTTTCTTCGACTGCCATTACAAATCTGTAGTTAAACTTCACATGGCCATTTTTGATCCTGTAAACCCAATTTGATCTTTGCAGAAGAATTTTGACCTTTCCATGTCGAATTTCTCCATAATTTTGTTGCAGCAATTCGGGCTTTTGCCCAATTTCGCCCAATTTTTTCCTGGGTGCCATGGCCACTCTGTAAACTAAAAAATTTAGCCATCTACAGGCCCAAAGTTTCCCCATTATATATTGAAATTGGTTATTTTTAATCTTCATGATCAATTCTTCACATTACACATGAAATTTCTCTCAATTTTACTGCAATAATTTAATCAAACAAGTTGCAGACATACTCCAGAAATTAATTCTCTACGAATTTCCGCTTTAGCTTTCTTCTAACTTGGACCATCTAGGCTTAGTGTTGAAAATTGGGCTCTGATACCACTTTGTAACGTTCCCATCCACCCAGGTTTGGCCACAACACACAAAACTCTCCAAATTACAACTTTGATACCACATTGTAGCATCCCCAACTTCCTGCTAGGCAAAGCCACTCCACAAATTCTGAATTTTGATACCCTTAAATTAAATCATATATTTTTCATATGAATAGAGTTAAGTGGAATAATAATAGCATACAACAACAATAATTCATACATAAAAATAACATAGATTCCAGGACAAAAAACTCATAATTACACACACACAATAATTGAAATAAGCACACGATAGACACTTAATCTCATGAAATAAACACCAACTGCATGCAGACCTTCCACGTTCCTCCTAGCCATAGACCAAACTGCTCGTAATATCAGCAGTGGATCACCCCCAAGCTGGGGCTAAACTCTACAAGGGCAAAGGGAATTCTAAGCTAGTCTAAGGTATGATAATCAACAAAAGTGCTTAGTCCAATGTGCCCAACTGCTGCAACTAGCCTACAATCTCTCATTCCCTACATGCATGTCCCACCCCAATAAGTGTTCCCCTTCTTTGCTCAACAATCCCTCAGACGCCCCACTTCCCTTCTGGGGCTTCAACAATAGGCCAGACAAGAAGTCTCAAAGCCTTGTAGCTATTTCCCAATGCACCAGGGAATAATTCCCATCAGTTTCTCACCCAGAGAAAACTACTCACGGGCATAAAACCCCCCTCTTCAACATACGTGCTTGACAACTTGCTTCTTCAACTCCAATATTCCCAAGTACAGACACATGTACCAGTTGGTAGCATGGATGAGTGAATGGTCAACATCATGAATGAATGAATGAATCCATCTTCCCCAAAAGATGTGAAATTACATTGTATGCCCCAAATTACATATGCATGTTTCCTTTACGACACATGGTACTCAAGGAACCCCCCCTTGTTCGCACTTTAGAAACTTAGGATATATTTTATCCATAACTTTAGCTTTAAGGAATATTAATATTAAATTAATATAATATTCCATTGGGCTTAAGTCTCCTTAGCTTAGCCCTTTCCCTAGACTCTTAACCCCCTTTCCCTTTCTAGTGGAGTTTATCCCCCCATCTCTTTTGTATGGTCAGTTTGCAACAATGATGTACTTTGTTAATGATATCTTGAGTATAATTACAAATTACAATATAGGAACACAAGCCTTTTAGCAATCCAGGCTCCTTGGTCTAATAATCACACATGTGCTTTGGCCAAAAGTATATTGGCTCACTAGCCTATATGTACATTACAACTAGGGCTCAACGTGGGGTATTACAACATATGATTCAATAATAAAATAAAATTAATCACTAATCTAAGGTACATATTAAAATTTAAATGTAAATTTAATTTGAGAATTAGTACCCTTAAGGGGAAAAACTCCATCGACTTACCTGACTAATTGATTTAACTTTGTAGTTAGTGATTCCAAGGAATTAAATTTAAATTGGGTTTCCATCCTTTCTTTTCCCCTTGAGAGCCTTAGAAGGGTGTTTTCAAGTGTCATTCTCGATTCCCATTTCAAGAATCAACATAAATGGTAACACCATTGGGAATGGAAGTATCTAGTTTTGTGAAAGCTTATCTAGTTTAGTGAATGTCCAACTCTCCAAGAATATTTTGAATAATTTGGGGTGAGCCTCTTGAGTTCTAACCTCTCTCCCAAATCATATCAAAAAGGAGGATCAATAAGGATTTATAACCTTGATTTGTAACACCACCTACCACATGTCCATTGGTGTGACCCCATTCTGAGCATTGAATGGCTATGAAGCTCCTTCATTTGTGGAGTTGGAATTTGGGGATAGAAGGGATCCCAAAGCCAAGGATTGGATATAGGACAATGAGGAAATCCTTAAGGGACTTAAGGAAAACTTGCAAATGACCCATAATCAACAGAAGTTATATGTAGAAAGGCACAGGGTCGAGCACAATTTTGAGGTTGGAGACTTGGTATTTCTGAGATTGCAGCCATATAGCTAGTCTTCGTTGAAGAAGAGCGGTGCAAAAAAATTGAAGCCCCATTTTTATGGTCTGTACAAGGTAGTATGGAGAGTTTGGGAAGTATCCTATGAGCTTGAGATGCTGGAGGGGAGAAATATCCACAATGTTTTTCATGTGTCATGCCTAAAAAAGGTAGTAGGACAACATGTGACCACTTCAGCAGAATTACCCCCGTTGGATGAGGAGGGGAAATTGGTATTGATTCCAAAGGACATTTTGGATGTCAAAGAGAGGATATTGAAGAGCAAGGTCATCAGAGAGTTCATGATCAGGGGGAGAGATTTGTTAGTAGAGGATGCTACGTGGGAAGGAGATCAAATTTTGCATCATCTCGATTTATAGTTGCTTGGGGACAAGCAATCTCAGGAAGGGAGGAATGTAATGTCTCGTTCCAAATGATCGTTCTAGGAGGATGACTTAGTGGTCTACTCGATTCCTATAGGCCATAATTGATAAGAAAAGGGAATTAATGGATTAGTTATTTAATGTCATTTGAAGGAAAAAGAAACATTATAAAGCAACATTGAGTAATTAAATAAAAAGGTGTTAAAAGTGACTTGGAGAGAATTATGAATAAAACATTATAAAGTCACTTTATCATTTAAGTGAGGGTAAAAAGGTAAAAGGGTCAACAAAAAGGTGAAAGGGAAATCAAAGAGAGATGAGGACGCCTCTCTCATTATTCTTGATCATTTAAAAAAATCTAATTAGAGAGAGCTCTTGTTGCTTGTGAGGGTTTTGGAGCAAAACCCTTGTTGAGAATTGGTTTCGGTGGTGAAAGATTCCACCCTAGCTGATTAGCATGGAAGATCACTCAGATCTTCCACTTGCATTCATTGTTGAGGAGGTTGATTCATCATTTGCAACATATTGGGGTTTGTAGAGACCATATCATTTCTAGATGAGGTTGAGTTCATCTTCTAGAGGTCGCATTTCTTGGGTGCAGGATAAGTTCATTGTGACACAATGAGTCTTTTGGTAAGGAGGCCGAGTTATTTGGTAAGGATGCCAAAATTTGCACGAGGGCCAAGTTTTCCTTGTGGAGGAGCTGAATTATTCTGTTGGGGTTGGGTTTTCAATATCATCAACAAAGTCTTCCTATTGGGGTTGAATCTTATATATTAGAAGCGGAGTCTTCTTGGGTTGAGGTCGATTTATCATTGGGTAGCTTGTTTTCTATGTAGAGAGGCCGAATTTGGGTGTTAGTGTCGAGTTTCCTTGTTTGTGGAAGTTGAGCTATTGGGTGAAGTCGAGTTCTTCCTTGCTAGATACTTTTTGTTCTTCAAGGGGATTGTGAAGGGATGTATCATC
This sequence comes from Picea glauca, assembly GCA_000966675.3. Classification (NCBI taxonomy): domain Eukaryota; kingdom Viridiplantae; phylum Streptophyta; class Pinopsida; order Pinales; family Pinaceae; genus Picea; species Picea glauca. Next base: position 1,267,052 of record JZKD02S1023397.1, on the reverse strand, counting down.
CCAAGTCTTATAGAACAAGGAAATTTATAGCAGAGGAGGTGGATATTCCAATGCTATTACCTTCCTTATTTGTGCATCAAATCGCCCAACAATATTGTTGTTGTCATGGGGCTTCAGAGAGACAGATCTGTACATTAAATGACCACCCAAAATATTTGATCATAGGTCAAAAAGAACATATATATCAGATCTGTAATTATTGAGTTTATTTGCTATTATAGCTATGGTTTTAAGTTGTTCTCATTTTCAATTCATGTATTTTATTTTCCTTGGTGATTGCATAAAGAAAACTCCCTTGCAAGTCAAGAATTATAGTTTTTTTACAAACTGTTTGACATAATACTTGAACCAAATACGAATAAGATACACCAACCAAAAAAATAACAAACTACAGCCAAACTGTTTGACAAAAATCCTAAACCACTCAATAGGCCAACAAAGGGATTTCAATGATTTTTTTGACAAAACTATTAAACCATATCAACAAACTAGCTAGGGATATTACAAAAATATCCGGTGCAGTTGTCATTAACACCAAAAACCTCATCTTGGAGGATACAGTGGGACATTGAGCTTCTCATCATTGTTTATTATGTGAGACTCTATTATTTGTATTTCTTAAACATTCGTTCGACCATTTTTGACATGCGATAAAAAGCCATATGAAAGTTTTTCTCATGTTCATCACAATTGTCTTCTTCTACCATTTTCTTCCTTTGGGATGCATGACCAACTTCAGGATTAAATTCTTAAGAGTTCCTTCACCTTGCTTATACTTACATTCACACTCAACAATTCAAGTCAAAGACAATTGCTTTGATACCAATCATTTTCTCAGTCATTTTCTCCGATTACACTTATACTCAGTCATTTTCTCTAAGATCTCACCACGATCCGCAATCATTTCCTTATGCTTCATCACCTCCGCGATATCCTTCATGTCCGTGAATTCTTGACACACCAAATTTTGAAATTTTCACCATGGGTTCAGGTGATCCCATATTTATTTTACTCTTAGAACTCCATCCACCTATCCTCCCGACCGATCCTTATGACTTAGACAAATCTTGAAATGTCACGACGCTCCACAATGTATTATCTGTTCCCCGTCATACTCTTCACACTTGGAGTCTTGGTACTTATCCATATTTCCAAACTCCATCGTGGGTTCACGGGTTTGTGTGATGCCTTACCCACACATTCAATCCTCTCTTCACTCTGCAGTACCTTAACACTTAGAAAAATTCCAAGATCTTACCGTGGTTTCGTGGCACTGACAGTTGGCCTACCACATGGCTCCACTTCACCTGCCAATTGTAATTCCATCCAACATATAGCTTCCACCATGGAACTACATGTATTTCTTCTACCACATCAGCTGACACGTGGCCTGCACATCAAGTTGATGTCATCGTACGAAAAAATACCCAAATGTTTCTTCCAAATTTGTCGAATTTCGCATTTGTTTCCAAAATGCCAAGAATACATAATTTTCAATTCTTTCTTCGACCGCCATTACAACTCTATAGTTAAACTTCACATGGACATTTTTTATCCTGTAAACCCAATTTGATCTTTGCATAAGAATTTTGACCTTTCCTTGTCAAATTTCTCCATAATTTTGTTGCAAAAACTCGAGCTTTTTCCCAATTTTGCCCAATTTTTTCTTGGGCGCCATGGCCACTATGTAAACTCAAAAATTTAGCCATCTACAGGCCCGAAGTTTCCCCATTATATATTGAAATTGGTTATTTTTAATTTCCGAGATCTATTCTTCACATTAACCATGAAATTTCTCTCAATTTTACTGCAATAATTTAATCAAACAAGTTGCAAACTTACACCATAAATTAATTCTCTGCGAATTTCTGCTTTAACTTTCCACTAAATCAGCCCATCTAGGACCATTGTTGAAAACGGGGCTCTGATACCACTTTGTAACGTTCCCAGCCACCCAGGTTCGGCCACACCACAAAAAACTCTCCCAATTACAACTCTGATACCACTTTGTAGCATCCCGAACTTCCTGCTGGTCAAGGCCACTCCAAAAATTCTGAATTTTGATACCCTTACATTAAATAATATATTTTTCATATGAATAGAGTTAATTGGAATAATAATAGCATACAACAACAATAATTCATACATAAAAATAACATAGATTTCGTGAAGGAAAACTCATAATTACACACACACACACACACACACACACACACACACACACACACACACACACACAATAATTGAAATAAGAACATGATAGACACTTATCTCATGAAATAAACACCAACTGCATGCAGACCTTCCACGTTCCTCCTAACCATAGACCAAACTACCCGTAATATCAGTAGTGGGTCACCCCCGATCTGGGGCTAAACTCTACCAGGGAAAAGGGGATTCTAAGCTAGTCTAAGGTATGATAATCAACAAAAGTGCTTAGTCCAAGGTGCCCAACTGCTACAACTAGCATACAGTCTCTCATTCCCTACATGCATGTCCCACCCTAAGAAGTGTGCCCCTTCTTTTCTCAATGATCCCTTGGCCGACCCACTTCCCTTATGGGGCTTCAACAATAGGCCGGACAAGAATTCTCGAAGCCCTGTAGCTATTTCCCAATGCACCAGGGAACAATTCCCATCAGTTTCTCACCCAAAGAAAACTACTCACGAGCATGAGAACCCACATCTTCAACATACGTGCTTGACAACCTGCTTCTTCAGCTCCAATCTTCCCAGGTACAGACACATGTACCGGTTGGTAGCACGGATGAGTGAATGGTCAACATCATGAATGAATGAATGAATCCATCTCCCTAAAAGATGTGAAATTACGTTGTATGCCCCAAATTACATATGCATGTTTCCTTTGCGACACATGGCACTCAAGGTGTTATCAGACAAATTGGTAAGTACAGACACAAACCGATCTCCCTAGTTTCACCCCGAAACTAGAACAAAACAAGACAAAACATAAAAGTTTCCCTAAGTTTTAATTATCAATCATACTAACTAACAAGAGATAAATGGTATACCATTTAAATGTCGTTTTTCCTCGCTAGTGTCATCCTCACTATGTTCCAAGGCTTACGGGATGCTGAACCTGTAAAAAGACATAAGCCAATGAAGTGAAAGAAACAACATATACTCAACAAAACCTATGTATGTGATCAAGGAGTCATACAATAAAATAAGAACAATTTTATGGGAAAGAAATATATTGTTGTATTAAAAATATAAAAAGGAGAAATTTACAACCAATGCCTTGATGTTGTAAGGTCCCTTCCAACAGTCCCTTGCTTCCCACACACTTCTTATCCATTGATTATATGATCAACAATCTATCTTGACAAGGCAAAGCTCAAAGCCAACATACAAGCTCCAAAAACTCCAAGCTGCAAAACAACTAAATCCAAGCTACCAAGCCCAAGCTAACTTTCTCCATGAGAGCTCCTCTCCTTTTATAAGATGAAAAGGATAAGGTGAGGAGGTTAGGATGATCCCACTAAATTAGAAAAGCAAGTAAGATCCAAACCAATCGAAGGGCACCTCACCATAGAATCTTCTCCTTCTAGAAGCATCGAGAAGATGCTCGTTTTCCCACATACGAAAATTGTCGCACCCCTAGAACTCAACAGAGTGCAACGATGTCGCGGGCCAGGTATAGTACATCATGCGACGATCTAGGATCTTCGCACCCCTAGAACTGGACAAGGTGCGACAATCCTCCTTACTAGGGTTTTTACAAAGGAAAATATGATTTCATCTATCAGGTAAAGTTCTTCTCCCTTCTTTCCTCAGGAATTCAGGCCATTGATCCCTTTGAAGACAACAGATAGGTTTACATCATTAACGATCATAAGGGTGATGAAAATAATGTGTAACACAAGGAACCCCCCCTGGTCCCACTCTATAAACATAGGATATATTTTATCTATAACTTTAGCTTTAAGGAATATTAATATTAAATTAATATAATATTCCATTGGGCTTAAGCCCCCTTATCTTAGCCCTTTTCCTAGACTCTTAACCCCCTTTTCCTTTCTAGTGGAGTTTATCCCCCCATATCTTTTGTATGGTCAATTTGCAACAATGATGTACTTTATTAATGATATCTTGAGTATAATTACAAATTACAATATAGGAACACAAGCCTTTTAACAATTTAGTCTCCCTGGTCTAATAATCACACAGACACTCTGGCCTCAAAAAATATTTACAAAGGCACTCTGGCCAAAAGTATACTGGCTCACTAGCCTATATGTACATTACAACTAGGGCTCAACCTGGGGTATTACAACATATGATTCAATAATAAAATAAAATTAATCACTAATCTAAGGTACATATGAAAATTTAAGTGCAAATTTAATTTGAGAATTAGTACCCTTAAGGGGAAAAACTCCATCAACTTACCTGAATCATTGATTTAATTGTGTAGTTACTGATTATAAGGATTTAAATTTAACTTGGGTTTCCATCCTTTCTTTTCCTCTTGAGATCCTTAGAAGGGTGTTTTAAAGTGTCATTCTCGATTCCCATTTCAAGAATCAACATAAATGGTAACTCCATTGGAAATGGAAGTATCTAGTTTTGTGAAAGCTTATCTAGTTTAGTGAATGTCCAAATCGCCAAGAATATGTTGAACAATTTGGGGTGAGCCTCTTGAGTTCTAACCTCTCTCCCAAATCATATCAAGAAGGGGGATATTCTAACCTTGAGTTATAACACCACCTACCACATGTCCATTGGTATAACCCCATTCTGAGCATTGAATGGCTATGATGCTCCTTCATTTGGGGATAGAAGGGATCCCAAATCCAAGGATTGGATGCAGGACAATGGGGACATCCTTAAGGGCCTTAAGAAAAACTTGCAAACGACCCATAATCAACAACAGTTATATGCAGACAGGCACAGGGTCGAGCACAATTTTGAGGTTGGAGACTTGGTATTTCTGATATTGCATCCATATAGACAATCTTCGTTGAATAAGAGCGATACAAAAAAATTGAAGCCCTATTTTTATGGTTTGTACAAGGTAGTATGGAGAGTTTGGGAAGTATCCTATGAGCTTAAGATGCCAGAGGGTAGAAATATCCACAACGTTTTTCATGTGTCAGGACTAAAAAAGGTAGTAGGACAACATGTGACCACTTCAGCAGAATTACCCCTGTTGGATGAGGAGGGGCAGTTGGTATTGATTCTAGAGGACATTTTGGATGTCAAAGAGAGGAGATTGAGGAGCAAGGTCATCAAAGAGTTCATGATCAGGTGCAGATATTTCTCAGTAGAGGATGCTACGTGGGAGGGAGATCAAATTTTGTAGCATCTCGATTTGTAGTTGCTTGGGGACAAGCAATCTCGGGAAGGGATGAATGTAATGTCCCCTTCCAAATGATCACTCTAGCAGGACGACTTAGTGGTCTACTCGATCTTATATGCCATAGTTGATAAGAAAATGGAATTAATGGATTAGTTATTTAATGTCATTTGAAGGAAAAAACAACATTATAAAGTGATATTGAGTAATTAAATAAAAAGGTGTTAAAAGTGACTTGGAGAGAATTATGAATTAAAAATTATAAAGTCACTTTATCATTTAAGTGAGGGTAAAAAGGTAAAAGCGTCAACAAAAAGGTGAAAGGGAAATAAAAGAGAGATGAGGACGCCTCTCTCATTATTCTTGATCATTTGAAAAAATCTATTTGGAGAGAGATCTTGTGGCTTGTGAGGGTTTTGGAGAAAAACCCTTGTTGAGAATTGGTTTCGGTGGTGAAATATTGTACCCTAGCTGATTAGTAGGGAATATCACTAAGATCTTCCACTTGCATTCATTGTTGAGGAGGTTGATTCATCATTTGTAGCATATTGGGGTTTGTAGAGACCATATCATTTCTAGAGGAGGTCCAGTTCATCTTCTAGAGGTCGTATTTGTTGGGTGGAGGATGAGTTCATTGTGACAGGATGAGTCTTTTGGTAAGGAGGCTAGGTTATTTGGTAAGGATGCCAAAATTTCCATGAGGGTCAAGTTTTCCTTGTGGGGAAGCCAAATAATTCTGTCGGGGCTGAGTTTTCTATATCAACAACAAAGTCTTCCTGTTGGGATCGAATATTCTACATTAGCAACAAAGTCTTCCCGGGTTGAGGTCAATTTCTCATTGGGTAGCATGTTTTCTATGTGGAGAGGTTGAATCTGGGTGTTAGTGTTGAGTTTCCTTGTTTGTGGAAGTTGAGCTTTTGGGTGAAGTTGAGTTCTTCCTTGGTAGAGACCGTTTGTTGTTCAAGGGGATTGTGAAGGGATGTATCATCCTAAGTCTGCTACAATAGGGACATTTATAGTAGAGAAGGTGGATATTCCAGCGCTATTACCTTCCCTATTTTCACATCAAATCGCCCAACAATATTGTTGATGTCATGGGGCTTCAGAGACACAGATCTGTACATTAAATGACCACCCAAAATATGTTATCATAGGTCAAAAAGAAAATATATATATCAGATATGTAATTATTGAGTTTATTTGCTATTATGGCTATGGTGTTAAGTTGTTCTCATTTGCAATTCATGTATTTTCTTTTCCTTGGTGATTGAATAAAGAAAACTCCCTTGCAAGTCAAGAATTATAGTTTTTCTACAAACTGTTTGACATAATACTTGAACCAAATACGAATAAGACACACCAACAACAAAAACAACAAACTACAACGAAATTGTTTGACAAAAATCCTAAACCACTCAGCAGGCCAACAAAGGGATTTCAATGAATTGTTTGACAAAACTATTAAACCATATCAACAAATTATCTAGTGATATTACAAAAATATCCAGTGCAGTTGTCATTAACACCAAAAACCTCATCTTGGAGGCTAAAGTGGGACATTGAGCTTCTCATCATTGTCTATTATGTGAGACTTTATTATTTGTATTATTTAAACATATTTTTCTCTTATATAAATTCTAAAGATATGTGTTGACATTGGTGCAAGGAATATTGTGTTCTAGTTTTTCATTATTGCTACAAATGTATAATATAGGTGTAAAGGGACGAGTCTTTGTTGCAATATTTGGTCCAACATCGACAATATTGGTCGCAATCCTGCAACTTGTCATCCTTTGCGTGGAACTTCGCTAGGGAAGGTGATCATAACACATATCTTTCTCCATTTTATATAAATAGAAGTTCAATGTGATTTATCATGCTTTTGTTCATAGCTTTGTTTATTCTACAATTTATTGGGAGAAATTTTGATCATTGCGGGACTTTATACCATATTGTGGGCCAAGGAAAAAGATGATAACTTGGAAAGAGATGGATTTGACAATAACACACATAGCAACATTAGCATGAAGCAACCTCTATTACAAAATGATTCCCCTCGAAAACACCCATCTCACTCCACTGTAAAAGTTTCTTTTCAGTAAATTGCAACAATTATACGTTCTGTAAAAGTTGAACCTTGATGTGGGAGTTTTGTAATGGTTGAACCTTCTCTTGTCATTGTAGTTATCATTATGTCTCTCTATATTCGCTCTTTTTGCATACTTTCTTTACATTTTCTTATATTTCCATCTAAATAATAATGATGGAGACTAATTGTTTATTTTATTTTTACAATTTCTTATTTCTAAGTTGTATTTTTTAGGACAAATATCATTAATTTCTTATCCCTAAATTATATTTCTTGGGACAAATGTCATTAATATTGAAGCGATTATTATCAAGTTATTGTTAATTTATTTATAAAAATTAATTACCATAATGATTTGTCTTGTGTCATTCTTTTGATGCATCTTTGTATTAGTTCTTGTATAATGTGTATTCTTTGTTTTTCCTCTAATTATATGCCTTAATTCTTGTTAAGGTTACATATGCAAATATGCATTTGCCTTTTGACCGTATCGCATAAAAATGAATACGCTTCTGTACAAGATATATAAAATTTATATCTCAACTTATTCAATGGTTTAAAATAAATCACATAAGGATTTCATTGGACTAAAATTCCCCATGTCTATTTAATTATTTTCAAAATTTCAAACTTTTATCAATTTTTTTTTTAATATTATACTTCTAATTTAACTTAATAAAGAATTAAAAGTAAAACGGAATAGTGAATAATTATTAATAATTATATAAATATATTTATTTATTATTAAAAAAAATAAAATATGATGATGATGATGATTAACGTCCACTAAGACCAAATTGGTCTATCGGACCTTAAGAGAGTAAGTGATTACTTGCAATTCTTTAGAATTTTGTTTCTGTGCTCAAAAAACATTAAAAGAAGCTTTCCAAGATCACCATACTTTTGTTGAGTTAATAGGTTAGGAAGGTTGATAGTGTGACAAGTATTTTGAAAATGAGATCTAATATGGGTATAGGCTCAACAATCTAAGAGAAAGTGTTTTTCATCTTCAACCTTCTTAGTATCACAAAGGTGACACACTCTTTCATCCCATGACATTTTAGGAATTGACCAACGCCCAGTTTCACTATGGAGCTCATGAGAATTTGTTCTTATCATAGTAATGTTTATTTTTTTCTTTAATTTTGATTTTCTAGATTAGGGTTGATTACATCCTTATAATACCTTAATTTTCTTTTTTCCTCTAACTCTTTATCACACCACATTTTCTGCTTAAATTTTCATTTGATGTTTTTTAATAGTATCTTTATTTTGCAAAATGGTGTCTTCCATGATTCCCCAATAGTTTAGCCGAAACCAGGCATCTTTATGCCATCCTCGCTCGACTCGATGGTGGTTATGACTCGATTTTGAGGCAATTTTAGGAAGCCTTTTGTCTTCCATGTTGTTTAACTTGTTCTTATACATTAGGTATCTAGTCATAGCCATGCTCTCAATGGGGGAGAGACTTGTTTCTAAGAGGAGGATGGGATAGGGCGTATTTCCTTTAATTTTGAGATTATAGGTTATAAAATTCTTTTGTATTTTCTCTATCTTTCTCCAGGATTCACTAGAGATACTACATCCCCAGACTTCACATCCATAAAGAATAACAAGTGTAACAAGAGTCTCAAAGAGGAGTTTCCTCTTATCCCAACTCCAAAGATGGACCGATTTACAATTGTTTTCAAGCCCATAATAAGCTTTCCATCCCCCACTAATCCTTTTCTCAATGCTATAATTCCAATTGAGCTTGTGGTGAATATCAATTCCAAGATATTTGTATGAAGTCACTTCCTCCAAGTTGTTGTTGTCATATACGAAGGTATCATAATGGATCTTATTATATTTAATAATCATGACCTTAGTCTTATTAGTATTAACAGTCATAACGATATCATCGGCATAAAGAAGAAGATTGATGACGCTTTTTCCAAACAATCTTCTAATTTGTCAATGTATCAAATTGATGTACTTAACCATCCCCTAGATTTGAACTTATAACATTTTAAAAACAAATACATGTACTTAACCATTAGACCCACTCAAACTCTCTCTATATAATTATAATTTTTTTAAATTAAAAAAAAAATAATAAAAAAAATTGTAATATCATACACTCGAGTTTAGATTTCGAGTTTAGATTTAAGTTTTCAACTTGTGCATCTTATCGACTTAAGTGACTAATATTTTTTTGTAAGCCTTTGACACCATCCTCAATAGTATGTGTATCACTGTTTACATTTCAAAATATCATTCATTTATTTCAAAATATGCATGAGCGCCTCCGAGGGCTGCTTAACAGTAGCAGATCCACCGGTTCATATAATCTACTTACAAACAACTGAAATTCAAATCTGTGTATGCGACGAGGAGTAACACATGGCACCAAACTCCAAAGGAAAAGAAATTGTGTTCATTCACAATATCACTTGGTGATAGCATAGATGGCATATATTATTCCTGGTAAGTACCCTAACAGAGTCAACAGCAGACATATCCAGAATTCGGCCTGTCACAGAACAACAACAAACACATCAGTCGTGATTCAAAGGATGAATATAACCAGAAACTTAAAAGGAGATTGAAGGTGCTCACATGGCAGCCGAATTTGAGAAAGACTCCGAGAGGAGGCAGAATTATAGCCAGCAAGATGTCTACGCAGTTTGCAGTGCCCATGATGACGATGGCGATATAATCTTATTATTCAGATGAAAAGATCTGTAAATACACCCCCAAAAAACCAGAGAACAACCGCCAATCCCAGTCCAATTCTTATCCTTGAAATTAAGTGGTGATGGTGAGAAGGCCTCCACAGAATCCTCTATTTAAATGCAACTGACACCACAAACTCTCATGCAGAAAAGCTCCACTAAGAGAAGAGTGCACATGCTGTTAGCTTTCAGTTGAAGTTTAACAGTAGATATGTATACACTGTACCCCAGCTGTATTCAGGTTTTCGATTCCAATTAAAACTCTGGCTACATGTGGTCTATTACTGGAAAGTTGCTTTCACAAGTTTAATATTCCGATTTCAGCTGTAATATTGAGGTTCGTGGAATTGAAGAGTAAACATGGGGTCTCTACACGTCAAAACCCATGGTGTTCTGGCAAAAAAATAAAGAAATTAAAGTGAACGCAGACGAGTACAGTGAGAGTTTTATTCAGTTGCAGCTAGCGAGGTCGGCATTTCGTTACATTTGCCAACAAGTCAAAGGGCAGTCCGAAAAGGAATGGTAGAGGTCCAACGTTCGAGTCTCTCCCCGATGACAAAAAGGGTTGCATGGGGTAGAGTGAATGAGATGTATCAAATTCCTGTTCTCTATGTCGTATGTATCACTTTATATATTTTATTTTAAAGAAAAGTTTAATTTATGATTGAAATAAACATATTATGATATTTACAAAATATTAAAATAAATTAGTAAAAAATGTTTTAATTTTAAATTTTAATAGGGCAAAGTTAAAATGAATCTATATATTAGTTGTTATAAATATCTATTGACTTTGAAAATGGTTAACATGGAAATGATTGTAAATTATTGCAATCAAGTTATCTCTCAAAATTTTTGCTGCTTCCAAAATTGTAAATAAATGGTAATTTCACTTTGGCTTAGTATCATTTAGCCCAAATTCTTATTGGACACTATAGGGTATCTTCCTAGCGTAGTGTGCATTATGGTTAAGACATTGGAAAATGTTACTTGTGGATAGCCCATTTATGTCTACTTCATTTGATATGAGTTGTGATTAATCTATGGGCTATTTTAGGATGATGTTACTACGGGGTTTTAAATTTTATTAGTGCACAATACCATAGAAAATAAAAAAATACATCTATGAAAATGACACATAAAATATATTTATGAAAAAAATACATCTATGAAAAAAAAAAAAAAAATACTTGATCAAAATGATAGTAGTCAATGTGTACATCTCTATGCAAAGTGAATGTGCCTAGCTCAAATAGTGTACAAGAATGTTTGAATTGGGAAGCTTTCCACCTAGTCTTATAAGAGTATTTGATATATTTATAAATCTGATTTTGAAATTCCCATGAATTATGAAATATTTCATCTTCGAGGAAGTCAATATTTTTAGATGCCACACTCAAAGGAGAGAACAAATTCATAGTAACAAACTCATATTTCCTCTACGTGACCATGCTATTTAAAAATTTAGGGGGGGTGTGATCTATTGGAAAATCCTATGAAATAGTGTCAAATCATCATATTTAGTGCATCTTGTTCAACTTAGACATATTTTACTAATAATCACATCTTTGAGATTCCTTCTACATATTATCATCGAAATAAAATCATGCATGAGAAGGAGGATCACCTTTCTAATGTGTTTTGTAGAAACCTATGAATGTGTCATAACATAACTAGAATTCAACATGGCACTGGCAAAAAATGTATCACAAATTGTATTGGGCCTAATATACCATGGTTTGAAGTTAACAAACATGCTAACGGTGATCTTGACATCAATGTTTCTTTCTTGAAATTCTTTGAATAGTTCAACTTGCGTCATCTCCATAATGTGCTTAGAATGTTCATCATGCACACATCTAGATAAACATCACTGCAAAAAATGTTTTTGATGTGGTATAACATGAAAATGGGTTTCCCAAACTATAACACCTTTTATAATTCTAAGGCTACTTGCAGATAAGTTCCCAATAAGTATCTTCATCATTTTTGTCTATACAAACCTAAATTTAATATGCCTTTGGAATGTTTTTCTTGAAACATGGAGCAATTTAAAGCTCAAATATAAAGTTTTCTTAACTTCCCAAATGAAAAGAATGATTTTTCCACATTCTCATGTTGCTTTGGATGTTTAGCATCTTGAAAATCCAATATCTTTGTTTCTTGTCTTAATTTTTTTATTTTATGAATCCATGAAACAATTGAACCTGTGTGATCATTGTTGTTAAATTTATTTAAAAACAACATAATTATGTTAATAACATGTTCTCTAACAATCCAATCAAGACTCTAGTCCTTGAATTGTTCTCTTGTGTTTGCATTCAAACTCTGTAAAAAGTTTCCACCCCTTTGAAAACCATTACAACTTCTAGCTATTCTTGAAACCAAGAGGGGGAAGGGTCATATGGTGACTTTATAGATTTTATCTTTGCCTAATCTAATCAATTTTATACATGTGCTATATGTAAAAAATGCGTTGAAATACATAAAATGCTATATACATTATAAATTTGAATATAAATCAAAATTATGAGTATATATATCCATTTGACAAATGTGGTTAAAAATACTAATATTTCCCTCAACTGGATGCCTGATTTCTAATTAGATGCACCGAAGGTTGGACAATGGGTTGACCTAGTTGCTAACATACATTTTCTTCTTGCATAGCATTGTCACTTTCTCTCAATTCTCCTCATCTTTTTATCATCTAAGTCTTTATCCTTCTATTGCACTTCATCTTGTTAGCTCATTGGCAACCGTATTTCCTTCTGCATTTTTCCATATCCCTATATCATTGTATTTTTGTTGTAATCACTATAGATTAATATTTGATTGTACACAATTTTATTTATTTGGTCTTTTTACCATGACAAGGTAAGCATGTATGAGTTGGCACACTTTTCTTTTGTTTTTTTTTTCTAATTATTTTATGTGGTATTTCGTATTTTACTTTTCTAATTTTTTTGTTCCATCAAATCCTTGATTCGGGTCGATACTTCATCCAAGTATTTTTATTGACCCACCATAACCCTAATTGATATTTTACTAAACTTTCAATCAAGTTCTTTTCAAATTGTATCAAAATCCCTATGTTGAGGTTTAATGCTCAATCAAGGTGTTGAAAAAGGAAAATCAAGCCCCCTTTCTACATGATTTTCTATAATTGCAACTCCCTATGGGTGAAATTTCTTCATCTATTCAATTTCAATTGGACTTAATTTCAATGGATTCATCATTGAATTCTCTATCTAATGCCATCTCATTTTCCAATTTTTGGGTTTATATTATATTTTTAATTTATTTTATCCTATATAGCTTATACATAAGTTTTTTTTCCATAGTTTTGGAGCCCGAAGAAAAATCAATAGCATATAAATTACAACACCAAAAAATAATAAAAAAATTGTAGGATAACCATGGATGTTTACTCTTCATAAATGTGTTTTTATTTTTTCAATTTACGTCAACAAGAGAAAAAAATTGTTGGGAACACAAAGGTGTATAAAATGTGTTTCAAATATTAAATTTTCAACTTCGAAAAATAATAGAAAATATATTTTTCCAATTATTATTATTATTATTTTAAATAAGTGGAATAAACTATGTTGTGTTATGTTTTTCTGAAAATTATACATTTAACACTAAAGTAGTTGTTGGGAATAAAAGTTTCATGTTAACTTTTCTATAAATTTGCAAGGACAAGCATATAATTAAGTTCAAATGTTTTATTCTTTTTTGTAAATTCTAGAACTATTCTATTAGAAATATAGTAAATTGGTACAATAAAAAAATATGAGATGTTCATCCAGGGAAGTTGAAAGAAACAAACTAGAAACTGAGGCATGCCCAAGCAGGGAAACTAGGCTAATAAAACTTGTTAGACTTGTCTGCCCTTGAAGGAAAACTAGGCTTTCAAAAAAACAATTAAAGTTCTTAACAATCCATATATTATCATGAAAGTTGAAACTAATTTGGAATGTAAAACCTGAAAATAAACAAGAGCTTGGGAATTAAACAAGCTTGCCAAGAACACTTGGAGGGTCTTCTAGAGGGATTTCTTCCACGATGGGGCAACCGACAAATTCATTGTCATTGGATGAGTTGGTGTTGTCTGAGCTTGCCTCCTTGATAGATAGACCTACGCTCTTGA
>JZKD02S1023397.1:1208700-1244926 GCA_000966675.3 Picea glauca | reverse complement strand
AATCCCACTGGTTGGGTCACTCAAATGGAACATTATTTCTCCTTGCATGGAATTACTGATGATTTGACCAACCTTCACTATGGTGTCCTCTATTTGGATCTAGAACGTTGGAAATGGTGGCAATGACATAGAAAGAAATGCCAGGGGTATGTTTCTTGGACTCATTTTGTGGCAGAGCTATATGACCTCTTTGACATTGACACCCACTATCTTGGTCGTTTGACCAAGTTGAATTAATCTGGCTTAGTGGAAGACTTCATATCTTCCTTTGAACACTTGGATTTCATAACAGAGGGCATGTCTGATGCCTTCTTCTGAGAATGTTTTATTAGTGGCCTCAAAGAGGAAATTTGAGCCCAGGTCCTCATGGTTCTCCCTCACACTTGGTTGGAAGCTACTCAACGTGCTAAGGAAGCCCAAAAAATTGTCTCTGCTCAGACCCAGAAACCTTCCTTTGTTCCTCGCACTCGACCTACTAACCCTGCCCCTCCTCCCACTCCTCTCAAGATCCAGCAATTAACTCGGGCTGAAATGATGGAACACCAACTCAAGGGCCTTTGTTATAATTGTGATGACAAATATTTTCTAGGGAACAAGTGTAAGGAACAAAATTTGTTTATGGCCATTTCTGAGGATGTTTCTGAAGAAGAGCTCGAGACCCCCCTTGTGGTAGAGTTACCCGAGCCAACTAATATTACTCCATTCTCTGACCAACTAGAAGTAGAACCTGTCATTTCATTGAATGCTCTCACTGGCTTCTTTGCTCCCCAAACCCTCAATCTCATTGGCTACATTAAGAATTGAAAGGTCATCATCTTAATTGACAGTGGCAACACTCATTTTTTTATTCACCATCATATTTCCCAAGAAACCCATTGCTATATACATGTAGTCAACAAATTTCAAATCATGATTGCCAATGGTGGTTCCATGAAATGTGGGGGGCGTTGTGAAAATGTGCCTCCAAATTGGGTAGTACCACCTAAAATATCATATGTTTTCTATTGACATGGGTGGTTATGATATTGTCTTTGGTGCAAAATGGTTACACACTCTTGGTCCCATCCTCATGGATTTTAAGGGATTAACCATGCAATTCCAACAGGTGGGACAATAATATAAATTCCAAGGAATCACACCAGGATCCCTTGAGATCATTAGTTCCCATTGAATGGAAAATATCCTCAAAAAAGGTCATTCTGACATTATTTCGCAACTCCATTCTATTCAAGCAATTGAGACACCTGTGGTGCATCCTGACCTCCAATGTATCATCTCCAAACACCAAGCTATTTTTTCCACTCCCAGAGACTTCCTCCTTGTGGTTTTCATGATCATTCTATTCCTCTCATCCCCGACAATATTCCTCCCAATGTTCTCCCTTATCGTCATCCCTTTTCCCAAAATAATGAAATTGAGAAAAGTGTTCAAGGATTGATAGCTGCAGGTGTTATCTGCCCTAGTACCAACTCCTATTCTTCCCCTGTGGTCATGGTACTCAAAAAATAATGCACTTGGTGTATGTGTCCTGACTTTCGCGCCCTCAATAAACTCACCATAAAAGATAAATTTCCCATTCTTGTCATTGATGATCTTTTGGATGAATTAAGTGATGCTCAGTATTTTACTAAACTCGATCTACATTTTGGCTACCACCAGATACATATGTAAGAGGAAGACATTCCTAAGACTTATTTTCACACTCATGAGGGTCACTATGAATTCTTCGTCATGCCCTTTGGCCTGTGTAATGCTCCCTCCACTTTCCAAAGTCTCATGAAGCATGTTTTCCATCTTTTTCTCCGTCATTTTGTCCTAGTTTTCTTTGACGATATTCTCATCTATAGTAAAACCTGGGAAGACCATCTTACCCATGTGGATCAAGTTCTTAGTCTACTCTCTCAACACCAATTTTTTCTCAAGAAATCTAAATGTGCCTTTGGAGCTTCAAAAGTGGAGTAATTGGGTCATATTGTCAACAAGGATGGTGTAAGGGTGGATCCTAATAAAATTGAAGCTATACAGGATTGGTCGTGCCCAAAAAATCTTAAGAGCTTGCATGGTTTACTGGGTTTAATAGGATATTATCACAAGTTTGTTAAGAATTATGGAAAAATTGCAGTGCCTCTTATTGCTCTCCTAAAATATAATTCTTTCACTTGGACTCCAACAACTGATCAATCATTTCAAGCATTGAAAGAAGCCATGTGCACAACTCCTATCTTGACCCTTCCTAACTTCACAAAGACTTTTTTCCTCGAATTTGATGCCTCCAGGAAAGGCATTGGCACAATACTCATGCAAGAGGGTAGAACGTTGGTCTTCACTAGGAAACAATGCTTGGAGCGACATATTGGCCAATCAATCTATGAAAAGGAAATGTTATTTATTCTGGATGTTGTGGATCTCTAACATCCTTATCTATTGGGGAAACTCTTCCAAATTAAAATTGACCATCAGAGCCTCAAGTATTTCATAGAACAGAGGATTTCATTCTAGGAGCAACAAAAATGGACGACCAAGCTATTTGGCTATGATTAGGAGATCATTTATAAGAAGGGAAAATAAAATGTAGTGGTTGATTCTCTGTCCAGAAAGTATGAAGAAGAAGGATCCATTTTTTACCTCTCCTTCATTGTACTAGATTGGCTCCAAGTTGTTCACCATGAATAGCTACAAGACCCCAAAACTTCTCGAATGATCCAACAATTGCAAGACAATTATCCAGTTTCTCGAGCGTACTCTTGGAATAATGAAGAGCTTTGCTATAAAGGACGTCTATATTTAATCCACCAGCCGCAACTTAAATCCACGGTGCTTTTTGAGCTTCATGCTTCACCCACAATAGAGAATTTTGGGTTTACTAAAACCTATGAACAAGTTAAATGTTCTTTTTTGGGGGGATGGTATGAAACAAGACATTCACACCTTTGTGGTTGAATGTGATGTTTGTCAACACAACAAGGGGGAAACTTTCAAATCTCCTGTCACACTACAACCGTTTCCGATTCCACCAGTTATTTGGAGGGACATTTCTATGGATTTCATTATAGGCTTACTTAAATCTGGAAATAAGTCAGTCATCATGGTGGTAGTTGATTGCCTTTCCAAATATGCTCATTTTTGTGCTCTTCAACACCTATTCACAACATCCATAGTGGCTCATATTTTCATGGATCGTATTTTCAAGATTCATTCCATGCCTCATTCTATTGTATCTGACAAAGATCCCACTTTTACCAAGAGTTGAACTATTCAAGCACCAAGACACACAACTACATCTTAGTACTGCTTATCACCCACAAACTGATGGCCAAACTGAAGTTGTCAACAAGTGTTTGGAAACATATTTGAGGTGTTTTACATCTGACTGCCAACATCAATTGGCTCAGTGGTTACCCCTAGATGAATGGTGGTATAACACATATTACCATACTGCTACCCACATGACTCCTTTTGAAGCAGTATACAGACAAAATCCCCTGTCAGTTCTTTCCTACATACCAGGGGTCTTGAAGGTTCAGTAGATTGACAAAACTCTTATAGTTTGTGCCACCATTATTCGTTCTCTCAAAGACAATTTGTTCATGGCTTAGAATCGTATGGAAAAACAAGCAGATCAAGGATGTTTATAATGCCAATTTGCTATAGGAGACCAGATGTTTCTTCATCTACAACCTTACAAGAAGACTTCACTCAAAGTTGAACACTGTCAGAAGTTTGCTCCCAAATTTTATGGTCCTTATACCATTCTCAAGCATGTGAGACTAGTGGCCTATCGGTTAGCTCTGCGTAGTCATTCTAAGATCCATCATGTTTTTCATGTCTCGTTCTTAAAGAAGGTGATTAGAACTAAGTTCCAAACTCATACCAATCTTCCAGAGTTGGATGTTGAAGGTTCCATATGGTTGCAACCACAAGCAGTCTTAGACCAACGTGAACTTTGTCTCCATCAGTGCACCATCAAGGAGGTGTTAGTGCAGTCGAAATATACAACTCCATAAGGTGTCACCTGGGAGCCAACCACTATTATCCAGGAATTTCCTCATCTTAAGCTTTGAGGACAAGGTTGTTCTTTAGGGGGGAGGGCATGTTAGGGACCTAAACCCCTAACTTCTCATGTAGGTAGAATAATATATTTCTATGCAATAAAGGTCAATACTAGTTAATAAGGCCTATTTAATAAATATGAACAAGTCAATGTAAGAAGACCTAATAGAAGCTTTCACTTCTAGAAATATCTTCCTCTAGAATGTTCTTTAGAAGATAGAATTAGTATAAATAAGAGTAGAAGGTATGAGAGGGATTTGTCTTGAGAATTATTGTAATAGAGCTCTTCTTTGTTGGAGGTTGCCCCCTCAAAGAGGCAAGTGAACATTGCTTCCTATCAATAAAGGTATTATTTTGGTGTTGTGGCTTCATATATTTTGTTGTTCCCCTGCTATATTTTTTGTCTTTGTTGTTATTCCGTTGGTATTAACTGCAATATTGTTGTTTTCTGCTATTATAATAGATCTGGTGCCTAACAAAATACATAAATAAAATACACCATAAAAATATAAGAGAGAGCCAGATAAGAATGATTCTATTAATATAAACTATTACATGCAATGAGGTCAATTTTAGGACATCTTCTTCTTGACTTTAACTCCCTTCCTAATAAATTTTATTATGGTTATTTATTGATGAAGTCAACTTTGATTGATCTTCACTTCATAAATTACATGTTCCTCATGTTCCATAAAAAATTATGGTTTTATGAATTTTACATTTGAACTTAGACCATAATCCCCTTTAATCCCCCTTAAGATTCAGATAATGTGTCATGTTAGCACTCAACCTCTGTAAGGCATCAATATACTATCACTCTACCAATGTCTTCCTTGGAGCATCGATATACTAACATCCTAAAAGTGACATTGACATGAGAGTGATGTCATAAACATTGATTCTACATGAGACTTTGCACCCAAATCTTGTTAAAATATTGTGTAACTGCAAAGAATATTCTTATCCCTTTTTGTGGATAAAGTAAAAGATAAAATATATTTATTAATGATTAGATCAATCCCTATTTGTGGATTGATCATGTCGGGCATTGTAATTGACCAAATCCCCTTTTGCGGATTGGTCAAACCCTAATTGTAATAGGCAGAATAAGAAGTTGACCCCCAGATTAAATAAAGGTGGTTATAACCACCCAGAATGAGAAGTCGACCCTGCCAGTGAAAAGACACTTTTGTTGACACCTGCCAGATTGTATAAATAAGAGAGGCCAGAGCCTCATTTATACACTCACTCAGCTCACTCATCTAGTGCATAAGTATTGAAGGAAGCTGCAATTACCAGTCGCCAGAAGAAGGAAGAGAGAGAGAGACACATCTCTGGGAGAGGATTTTCTGTGTTGCTTGGTTCATTGTCTTGGCATTGTATTGGCTATCTATATTAAGGAATTTTTGTTGGGTTTTCTTCCCCATGAGGGTTTCCTAGGATAAATGTTGTGTACTCTTGTGATTGTGTTTCTCTCAGTGATCCTATGTATGTTATTGTTATCTAGTAAATTGAAAGTAACCTAATAATAGCAGAAACTTTAACATGGTATCAGAGCTAAGCTGAAGAGAGCATCTTTCACAAGAGAAAGTGAAAAACGTCACTGTTGTCGTACATGCAAATTAGGGATTTTTATTGAAGAAGAATTTCAACCCCAAAACCATCTAGAAAGGTGCGCCCTTCCTCAAGGATCACTTTGGCATCCTCAGTACATTTTTTCTATGTCTAGATCTCCCGGAAAGTGAAACCCTAGTTTTCACAAAGTACTAGAAGTACCAGAAAACCAAAAGCACTAGTCCAGAAATCCGCAGATCAAGTTTGGAGGGGTAAAAGTTGGATTTTATGAAATCTAAACACACCAGGATACTCACCTCAGTCCAACGCATCTTTTGGTGAGTTTAGTTTTTAGATCCAAGAAATTTGATTTTTTTATTATTTCTATAGCCCGGAGGGCTAGGGTTTCTACTGCAAGAAAGAATGGCTACCAACGTGAGGGTAGAAGACAGCTTGGAAGGATCTAGAAACTTTAGATCTTGGAAGCATAGGTTGCGGATGATTCTAGACGAGAATGATCTCCTCGAACCTGTTACAGTGGGTGTACCAGAACCAGATGAAGAAGAGCAAAAGACCAAGCATAAGAAGAATGAAAAGAAAGCAAAGAGAATCGTGTCAGATTCAGTAAAAGATCACTTGATCCCTCATATATCCAAACTACAGACAACAAGGAAAATGTATGAAGCACTCAACAGGTTATATGAAAGCAAAGACATTAGCCGAAATCTTACCTTAAGAAATCATCTTTGTAATATGAAGATGGAAAACTCAGAATCTGTCACATCCTATCTTATGAGAGTTTCTTAGATTAGAGATTAGCTTGCAGTTATTGGAGATGTCATTAGTGAAAAAGAGCTTGTAACCACAACCATAAATGGGTTTCCAACATTTTGGATTTCTTTTGTACAAGGAGTGTGTGTAAGAAGCAAGTTACCCAAGTTTGATAAGTTATGGGTAGATTGCACACATGAAGAATCTAGACTTGCAGACCAACAGAAGAGATTAATTGTTGATGAAGAGGAAGCTCTTACAATTCAAAAGAACAAAAGAAGTTCCTTTGGGAGGAACAATAAAGAAGCTAACTCCGTAAGAGTTCCATATAAGAAGAAAGATGTTTCAAAGATCAGATGCTACAATTGTCAAAAGTTGGGACACTTTTCCTATGATTTTCCTCAAGGAAAAGGGAAAAGAAAGCATCAAGCACATGTGGCAGAGGAAGAGGAATCTCCTCCCTCAAATAAAGCTTTAGTAGAAATTGAGAAATATGTACTTTAAGTTGAAGATAGTTGATCTGAAGAAAGATAGAAAATGGTGGAGTCCGTGGAGCCTCCCCACACAAAAACAAAATATAAGTAATCATGTTTATTTCTGGTATCTTGTTTATTTTAATATTTTGTCATCACAAGTTAGATATTTTTGTGAGAATGTTAATTAACCTTTTTTTACTTCAGTATCTATGCGGACTTATGAAGGTAGTATCAACGAAGAGGATGAGGAAAGAGATAAAATATTTATTTCAGAAATAATATTGTAAGTAAGTTTGCAGGTCTCGGAAGAAATAACTTATGCGGTAACTTGCAGAAGTTAGACAACATGAGAAGGATGTATGATATGGTCATAGTCAGTAAAGATCAAACAATATCCAGTATTTATATAGGAGCAGGAGGCTCCTAAAGATGAAGAACAAAAATGTTCAAGATGAAGAAAAAGATGGATACTCAGGTAGAGTTGATGAGATGCAGAGGGAGTAGGTTGATCCAGTATGAATTTAGAAAGAAAGAAATGTTCGAACTCAAGAAGGCACCCAGGGTATTACAGAAGAGAACTTCAAGGATGATGATTAGAAGCTATTAGTTTGGTGCAAGAGGGAGCCATGTCTCCAATTTCGAAATGGAGAATCGTGATTTGATGCAGTTAGGAAAGAAGATGGATGGTGCCTAGATATTTTGATCAAGATGAAAGTTATCCAATAGATGGATGGTGTCCAACAGATGGGTAGCATGGTATTATACCATGGAAATATTTTGGACCACAAGAGATTTTTTGATCCCATAGCTAGACCTTCGTAGAGAAGGAAGAGACCTTTGTAGAGAAGGAATGAGCAATCCCACAGGTAGACCTTCGTAGAGAAGGAGAAAGAGAATAGACCTTCGTAGAGAAGGAAGAGACCTTTGTAGAGAAGGGGAATAAGAAATTTTCCAAGGTTGGCCTCTGTCCAAGTGTTGAGTTTTGGATACTCTAGGGACATGCTAGAATACCCTCATAGAGAGGGGTGTGACCACTCTCGTAGAGAGAAATGTGGATGTTTCTCCAAGGGGCAGCGGACAGATACTCTCCTATGGCCAAGGATTGAGTAGCCTAGAACACAAACCTTGACCATGTGGAATGGTTAGTTGGCTCTTGAGGTTTGTGTTGTGATCCTGCGTGGATCATGGAAAGGGAGTCTAGTCTTGCCTAGGCTAGCATCTTAGCTTCTCTAGTTCACGTGGGATGATTAGAAGTGAAGCTATGGTAGTATTCCTCCCCAGTGGATGGGAGAGATAGATGACTACAAGAAAAGGCAGAACATAAAAGGAATGGAAAAACTCATAGAATATCTTCTGTGTGAAGATAAGACATCTTTTGTGTGAAGATAAGACATCTTCTGTGTGAAGATAAGATATCTTCTGCGTGAAGATAAGAAAGAAGTATCTTTTGCATGAAGACGAAAGAAAGAAAGAGTATCTTCTGCGCAAAGATAAAGAGAACAAAACTTTCGATGATTTATAGATATGCCAGTCAGTGATCATGATGCCGGATGACCAAGTGGATTATATTGATGCCTCCTGTTATCTAGTTGATGATGTTACCCAGTTGATGAGGTTGCCTAGTTGATGATTTTATCCAGTTGATGATGTTACCCAGTTGATGATGTTGCCCAATTGATGATGTTACCTAGTTGATGCTGCTACCTAGTTGATGTTGACATCCAGTGACCTGTCAAAAGATAAGGAATATCCTTCTTGTTAAGAGGGAGTGTTAAAATATTCTGTAACTGCAAAGAATATTCTTATCCCCTTTTGTGAATAAAGTAAAAGATAAACTATATTTATTATTGATTAGATCAATCCCCTTTTGTGGATTGATCATGTCGGGCATTGTAATTGACCAAATCCCCTTGTGCGGATTGGTCAAACCTTAATTGTAATAGGTAGAATAAGAAGTCGGCCCTCAGATTAAATAAAGGTGGTTATAACCACCCAGAATGAGAAGTCAGCCCTGCCAGTGAAAAGACACTTTTGTTCACACCTGCTAGATTGCATAAATAAGAGAGGTCAATGCCTCATTTATACACTCACTCAGCTCACTCATCTAGTGCGCAAGTATTGAAGGGAATTGCAGTTAGCAGTTGTTGGAAGAAGGAAGAGAGAGAGAGAGAGAGAGAGAGAGAGAGACATCTCTGGGAGAGGAATTTCTATGTTGCTTGGTTCATTGTCTGGGCATTGTATTGGCTATCTATATTAAGGAAGTTTTGTTGGGTTTTCTTCCCCATGAGGGTTTCTCAGGATAAATGTTGTCTACTCTTTTGATTGTGTTTATCTCAATGATCCTATCTATGCTATTGTTATCTAGTAAATTGAAAGTAACCTAATAATAGCAGAAACTTTAACAAATCTAATAGTGTACATAGTTACTCAAGACATAATCTCTATTGAAAATCCATAGTGAATCCATCTTCCTTGTATATATATTTTATATTTATTAAGAAAAGAGAAAGACATGGTCCTCAAATTGTCATAGGGTTTTCCCATATTGGGTTTCCCATTGTACATCTTTGTGTCCATTATGTGGATCATAGTGTGGTCATTTTATTGTTGTAAATTTTTTTTTCCTTGAATTTTTTTTTCTCTAACAATCCAATCAAGACTCCAGTCCTTGAATTGTTCTCTTGTGTTTGCATTCAAACTCTATAAAAAGTTTCCACCCTTTTGAAAACCACTACAACTTCTAGTTATTCTTGAAACCAAGAGGGGAAAGGGTCATATGGTGACTTTATAGATTTTATCTTTGCCTAATCTAATCAATTTTATACATGTGCTATATGTAAAAAATGTGTTGAAATACATAAAATGCTATATAAATTATAAATTGGAATATAAATCAAAATTATGAGTATATATCCATTTGAAAAACGTGGTTAAAAATACCAATATTTCTCTCAACTGGATGCCTGATCTCTAATTAGATGCACCGAAGGTTGGACAATGGGTTGACCTAGTTGCTAACATACATTTTCTTCTTGCATAACATTGCCACTTTCTCTCAATTCTCCTCATCTTTTTATCATCTAAGTCTTTATCCTTCTATTGCACTTCATCTTGTTAGCTCATTGGCAATATTTCCTTTTGCATTTTTCCATATCCCTATATCATTGTATTTTTGTTGGAATCACTATATATTAATATTTGATTGTACACAATTTTATTTATTTGGTCTTTTTACCATGACAAGGTAAGCATGTATGAGTTGGCACAATTTTCTTATGTTTTTTTTTTCTAATTATTTTATGTGGTATTTCGTATTTTACTTTTCTAATTTTTTTTGTTACATCAAATCCTTAATTCGGGTCGATACTTCATCCAAGTATTTTTATTGACCCACCATAACCCTAATTGAGATTTTACTAAACTTTTGATCAAGTTCCTTTCAAATTGTATCAAAATCCCTATGTCGAGGTTTAATGCTCAATCAAGGTGTTAAAAAAGGAAAATCAAGCCCCCTTTCTACATGTTTTTCTATAATTGCAACTCCCTATGGGTGAAATTACTTCATCTCTTCAATTTCAATTGGACTTAATCTCAATGGATTCATCATTGAATTCTCTATCTAATGCCATATCATTTTCCAATTTTTGGGTTTATATTATATTTTAAATTTATTTTATCCTATATAACTTATACATAAGTTTTTTTTCCATAATTTTGGAGCCCGAAGAAAAATCAATAGCATATAAATTACAACACCAAAAAATAATAAAAAAATTGTAGGATAACCATGGATGTTTACTCTTCATAAATGTGTTTTTATTTTTTTAATTTACGTCAACAAGAGAAAAAAATTGTTGGGAACACAAAGGTGTATAAAATGTGTTTCAAATATTAAATTTTCAACTTCGAAAAATAATAGAAAATATATTTTTCCAATTATTATTATTATTTTAAATAAGTGAAATAAACTATGTTGTGTTATGTTTTTTTGAAAATTATACATTTAACACTAAAGTAGTTGTTGGGAATAAAAGTCTCATGTTAACTTTTCTATAAATTTGCAAGTACAAGCATATAATTAAGTTGAAATGTTTTATTCTTTTTTGTAAATTCCAGAACTATTCTATTAGAAATACAATAAATTGGTACAATAAAAAAATATGAGATGTTCATCCAGGGAAGTTGACAGAAACAAACTGGAAACTGAGGCATGCCCAAGCATGGAAACTAGGCTAATAAAACTTGACAAACTTGCCTTCCCTTGAAGGAAAACTAGGCTTTCAAAAAAACAATTAAAGTTCGTAACAATGCATATATTATCATGAAAGTTGAAACTAAACTGGAATGTAAAACCTGAAAATAAGCAAGATCTTGGGAATTAAACAAGCTTGCCAAGAACACTTGGAGGGTCTTCTAGAGGGATTTCTTCCACGATGGGGCAACCAACGAATTCATTGTCACTGGATGAGCTGGTGTTGTCTAAGCTCACCTCCTTGATAGACATACCTATGCTCTTGATAGAGGATGAAGGGGGAGGTAGGTCCTTGTGATGTACTTTCCATAAGGGAGGGGAAGCCATTTGAGAACCCTAGTTGCTAGATTGGGCTACTGCAGAGAGATTTCCTTTGTTTTCCAGAAGGATTTGGTTGTTGGGATGGACCTATGGAGAAGGAGAGTGGACTCTAGGAGAGTGAGACAAGTTGGAAGGGACCAGGACGAACACACCTAGGGGACTGAGGAGGGAGCATGCTAGGAAATTTTTCACGAACCAGTAGCTACTACAGTGCCTAGGAGTATGTTGAGTAGCCGAGAGAGAGCCAGTTAATTCATCCTCCTAGTCATCTAAAAATTGTCGAAGAGAATTCAGAACTATGCGGTCATAACCCTCCCGACTAACCATGGTGGGAGCTGAATTCACTCTGGATGCATGACCTCCATGACCACCACTTCCCAGCCTAGGGGTAGTGTGCCTTCGATTAGGCATCGATGAGAGT
Source organism: Picea glauca (assembly GCA_000966675.3). Taxonomy (NCBI): domain Eukaryota; kingdom Viridiplantae; phylum Streptophyta; class Pinopsida; order Pinales; family Pinaceae; genus Picea; species Picea glauca. Next base: position 1,233,081 of record JZKD02S1023397.1, on the reverse strand, counting down.
TGAATCCTTATGTACATGAGATGGAGAATAAGCCACAACCACATGCAGATTGTGGATTCACCATTGACTGTGATGGCAAGCAGGAGCCAATTGGGGCGAGTCTCAATTAGCATAGCAAAATATGAGGAGCAGAGCCATGAACCATAGTTTGAGCTAGTGAGGATCAGAATGGAAGTTTTCAGAATGAGAATGGAATGTGCATTGGGCTTTCAGTTCCCACATCCTCTGCATGTGCACGATCTTAGCCATTGTACCTTGTCCCTGCAGGTTTCAAGCTGGAGTGAATGGTGAAGTTAATGCCCAACATCTCAAGGTAAGCATGGATTTATTGTGCATGTGAGGAGGGAGAAGCAATGACCATGTTTCCATCAGTTCACATGATGGAGAGGCTCGTGGTGGTAGCTAGGTGGAGCGTACAGACACCCACATCTGGGTAATTAAGTTGAAATTTAACACATTAAGTAAAATTATTTTTTTTGAGAAAAATATAGATAACACAATTCCTTACAATTTTTTTTTACTACAAGTCAAAATTCATAAGGTGTATATGAGTTTTGAGTGTTTCCATTTAAAACACATTTAAAGTGTCAAATTTTCATCACTGCATTTCACTAGAAAATTTGACACTCTTCATGGATTCACTCAATCCCTCCATTTTTTTATGTTTCTAAATATTTGAAAGTTTCTTGTATGCACATGTGTGTGTGTGCATGCACTTGCACTAGTGTTTTATACTTCCTTTCTTGGTTTCGTTCGTAGGTTTGAAGGACGAAGAGCCATGACTCTACTCCTACCATTGTATCCATGGAAAAGACTAGCTCTTTATTTCCTTGGCTTGCAAGTCATAAGAGATCATCTCTTCTATCTCCCTCTTTCTTTTTATGAAGGGTTTCCATTTCCTTTTCATGTTTCTCATTCTATAGATAGAGGAATGACTTATTGGGGGTTTCATAGCCATTTTGTTAGTTTTGAAAGGTTATTGGCCTCATTTGTGTCCATAGAAATTTCCCCTCATATGCATATGTTTGCAAGATTGAAGGATGAATAAAAATGGATTTACTCCTCCCATTATAGCCATGGAAAGGCCGATATTTTTCATTTGTCTTCTTGCATGTTAAAGGAGGCCATCTCTTCTATCTCCCTCTTTCATTTCTTGTAAAGTTTCCATTTTATTTTCATGTTTTCCATTCTATAAATAGAGAAATAATTTATTTGGGGTTTCATGGTAGTTTTGTTTCTTATTAATGGTTGTTGGCCTTGCTTGCCTCCATAAATAATTTAATCCATGTGTAGTTTTTTATTTTTATTCCTTGTTTTGGTCGCGCAAATTTTTTTGTTTTGTTTTGTTGATTTCTCTATAGGAAGATTAAAAAAAAAAGATTAATTGTAGGGTTTTCAAAATAAAGAGTGATTAAAAAAAATCATTTAGTTTAGTCCTCCTTCAAAGTAGATTTAAGTTTCCTTCTCTTTTACTAATATCTAATTTATGTTCTCTTTCCTCATTATTTATGTGGCCTAAATAATGCCCTTACAACCTTGAAAGGAGATTTGGGTTCAAATCCTAGCACACAATCAATTCTTCTTTATTAATTAATTTAAAGTACTATTTGTTTTTAAATTGTTGGCATATTTCTTCATTGTTACTACTTTAGTATTAATTACTGATTTTAATTGAAATTAGATTTAAGTCTACACCTATAGTCTTAGGTGAAACAACCTTCATAGTTTAACTATATGGGGTGTTAGGGAGGCTTAAGGGATATGCCATCATGTGTCCATTGGGATAAGTGACAATGACCCTTTAGCATAGTGTTAATTCCATGAGAAAGGATAGGGAGGAAATTAGGGGAAATAATGTTTTGCCTCCCCAATCTTGCTAGAAGATCCTCCTATCATTTGGACATCAACCCACTCATGAAAAGAATTATGGCTTTGAATGGGTTCTATATTGAAATGATGCTTTGAAGGTGCTTTGTCAATAGTCCTATGGAACTTGAGGAGGGAAGCTTTGGTTGACATTGGAAAGTAGTGATGTGATTAAATTGGATTGGTCATAAGAGACTAATATACTAGAGCATAGAGATGGAAATTAGGAAGAATGGAGGGACTGGATTAGGGAGAGGGAAGAACTAGACAAGGTTTTCGTCACTCCTCCAAGAGATTGAGGGAAATCGGTAAGGAGAAGGTCACTAGAGTACAAATGGTAGCCATGGAAAAAAAAAGAAAAAAAATACCACCAACATTTTGCAAGATCGATGAACTGGGAGGTTGAGAGAATTCAAATTTATGATAGAAAGAAAAATAAATAGTCCATAGTTGAGGAGATATCACCTAAGCTTGTGAATTGGATACCAGAAACGAGGGCATCAAGAAGAAAAATGATAAAGTATATGGAGATGATAGAGTTATAATAACTTAAGAAAAATATTATTGTCAATGTTGTTGATGAAAATGGAATGCAACAATAGGTCATCAAATGAAAAAATTGAACAACATAGACATAAATTATGAAGCTCAAGTAACAACATTATGGGGTTTAGAAAAAATTAGTGAGGACAGTGAGAACAAGAAGGAGAGAAAAATTGCAACAACCAGGGAAGAGGAGCAAGGTATGACATGCATGGAAACTTAGGAAGATGGTGGAGTCAACCGAGAAAGGGGTATCCCCCTACCTACATCATCATTACTTCAAGCTCTAACTCTAATGATTATCCAAGGCTCTTTTAGGTTACATTGTTGAATGTTACAATTTATTTTTGTTATGCTAGTACTGTTGATGAATCCCTTAGCTAGATATACATTGTTTCTAGATAGATATGCTACTCTTTTTGGGTTTCTAGATACCGTGTTCAATTCCCATATGGGAAAAAACAGACTCTAGAGTACTTTGATATTTTTTTTTGAATTATTGTGGATCTACAACCTTGGAATAATATCATAGTTTGAATTACCTATAGTTGATACTATATATTATTAATGTATAGCTATGCTAATTTAAAGGAAAAACTATACAACCTTCAAAATTACGTGTTTTCTTTGTTTGTACATTATCACTCAATTTAATATGTATGCATGTGTATTATAACAAGGATATTAGTAGATCATATCAGTATATTGACATGCTCATAGGTTCCATGTGGCATGTACTACATAAACACCTACTATTATGAAAGTGTAATGTGACATGTGTTGGTTTGGATCTTGAGGACTAAGATTCATAAGGCTTGAATTCCAAGAGAAGAGGATAAAAGACATGCAATTCTACCATGAAATTCATGGAATAAATATAAAATATGTATATAAAATACATCATAAAAATATAAGAGAGGGTTGGAGAAGAAGGATTTTATTAATATGAAATTTTGCATGTAATAAGGCCAATTTTAGGACAACTTCTTCCTAACCTTAACTCTCTTCCTAATGTCTTTTTATAATGGTGTTTTATTGACAAAGTCAACTTTGATTAAGCTTGACTCCATAAACTACATGGCTTTCATGTTCCCTTTTAGGTTTAATAAAAAAAATATTCTTTTATGACTTTTCCATCCAAAGTTGGACTATAAGCCCATCTAAGCTTCAGATCAATCTTCCCAACTTACAAAATGATGGTCCCCATCATATCACTTGTGCTAAATAAAAATGAGACCCCATTATGTTTATTGCACCAACATGTTTACAATTTGGCAATTGTGAATGAAAAGAAGGGTTTTGTGTGGCTAACACATAACAATGGGTTTGTAAATGATGCATAACCAAGTTGGAAATGATAATATTTCTCTTGGTCTCAGATTATAAGCTGTAGGGTATTTTTCTTAACTAAGAAATCACATGGTTTAAAAAAAATAGAAATTAGAATAGGATTTAATAAATCCAAAGATAAAAAAATTGATAAGGAAAAATCATGACTCCCGGGGAAGTTAACCTCTTGCTACAAATTTCTTCATAACTTATGTTATAAGTGATGAAATCAAATTATGTCGAAGACCTATTTCAGGTATTGAAGAGATCTTTCCGTTCATATATGGAACTTGTTCTTTTGTAGGCTATGGAGTGAGAAAATGCCTATTGAAAATCGAGGTACATGCGGCCTTGTTGTGTCACATACTTTGGAGCTTCAATTGTCAATATCTCACAAACTAGGAAGAAAAATTAAATTCCATGTTAAACCCATTTGAGCTATCCAAAAGCCTTTCAAATAAGCTATATTATTCTTTCTTAAACATCGTGCATAAGTCATGGAATGTTTATAATTTTTTTAGAAGAGTGTCATCCTCCATTCCATCCCTTATTGTTCTCTTATAGTTACCATACAATTGTGGGTCAGATGATAAAGGGTTGTAATGAGGTAACCAAAGCTTCTAGATGTTGGATGTAAATTTTTAATCCATGCCATGGTTGTATGAAGTTGCAATAATGCTAGATGTGTGAGCCTTTGAGTGCAGAGGACCAAAAATGATGTTGAGGATTTGTAGAGTAGCATGGGTTATTGTATAGGTTATGGAACCTATGTGGGAAGCATAGAAACCATGCATTTTTAAACAACGAGAGATTTCTATTAATATTGGAAAAATGCAACTGGTGGCTAAACAAGGGGCTTTGTTGCCTCTTAAACTACCTTCTCCTATTCTGATAACATATATGTTATATGTAATGCATATAACATAAAGTGAAATCTATGTAATGATTCTCTTGCATTAGTGAACAAAGATTTGAGGGAAGAAAAAACCCACAATGCCTATGAACAAATTGTGATACTTATACTGTTTGGCTCAACAAATGGACTTTGAGAGTGCCAAATGGAGGTTGGAGAATGTTGCAAATATTTGAACCCAAAATATGCTTCAAACTCTCATTCCCATGGAGTGGTTACCCACTTTGATACCAATGATCTAGTTCTCGAGGGTTGAGATCCATAAGGCTTGAATGTTAATGGAAGATGAGAGAAAAAATGAAAATTTTCCATAAAATTCATAGAAGGAACATAGATGAAAATATGTTAGGGACCTAAACCCCCAACTTCTCATGTAATTAGAATAATATATTTTCATGTAACAAAGGTCGATACTAGTTAATAAGGCCTATTTAATAAATATGAACAAGTCAATGTAAGAAGACCTAATAGAAGATTTCGCTTCTAGAAAGATCTTCCTCTATAATGCTCTTTAGAAGTTAGAATTAATATAAATAAGAGTAGAAGGTATGGGAGGGATTTGTCTTGAGAATTATTGTAGTATAACTTTGCTCTGCTGGATGTTGCTCCCTCAAAGAGGCAAGTGAACATTGTTTCCTATCAATACATGTATTATTTTGGTGTTGTGGTTCCATATATTATGTTGTTTTGCTGCTATATTTTTGTTCTCTGTTGTTATTCCACTGGTATTCACTGCAATGTTGTTGTTTTCTGTTATTATAATAGATCTGGTGCATAACAAGTGGTATTAGAGCACTTTCCTTGGGAGGATTTGTGGGTTAATTCTTTTTTCCAGGGTAGAGATGTGTTCCGACATCTTTAAGCTACAAAGATATGTCATTCAATGCATAAATTTGTGCTCGGGGAAGCATACATTCATGAAATACAAGAGGTACTTAAGTGCACATCTGTTGGCCACCCTTGTAACCCCCGTTGGTACCCCTTCAAGTGGTAGCGCATCAGAAAACACCTGTATATGGACTTTTTCTTCCACATACCTCTGGTATATCAGGAGACCCCCTAGCTAGCCTAAAAATAGCCATAGATCAACTGATCGATAGCCTAAATGCTATAGTGCCATCGAGAACAACACTCAAGAAGATACTCTCTAGTACTTGGGTGGTTGGGTAGTACGACTAAGGGTACGGTCTAGCCTCCTTAGTTAGTTCCCTAAGATACTGGGTCGAGTACTATTGTTGGACCTTTCATGTATATCAAAGAGCTATAACATAGGGAAAACCCTTGTTTGTAGGCACCCTGAAAACCCTAACCCTTGGGAAGGAAACCAAACATAAAAGAAAGAGAGAAGATCTATTTCTGTGCAACCTTTCCTTTGGCATTCGGGTTGCAAAAATTACAAACAGAAAAGGAATATAGAAGATCTATTTCCCTGCAACCTTTCCTCCTGCATTCAGGTTGCAAAAATTACTATACATTTATTTCATTTTTCTGTTAAGAATTTGGGCATTTTGATACTACGATATTATTCAGATCTACAAAAAACCCTAGTTAAGTAAAAAAAAAAAGAAGAAAAAAAAGGGAGAAAAGGAAAAGGAAAGAAAAAAAAAGAAAAGGAAAATAAGGAGCAAAAACAAAGTATGGGACCTTCCACTACCCTTATTTGAGACATATCTCATTGGATTCCCCTTTTTTCAAGGATTGTTTTGACACCTTTCATTTTAACTTTTTTTTAACCCCATGACCCTTATTTTATATCTATCTCGTTGGATTCCCCTTTTTGTCCTGATAGTTGTGATACCTATCATTTTTAACCTTCTTTACCTTCTCGCACCCTTATTTGACACCTATCTCATTGCATTCCTCTTTTCACATTGAACACACTCATATACATCATTTTTTACTCTCTTTTTTTGTGGTCCCACTTTCCCTTTTCCATTCCCCTCCACCCATGGCCAAAACTCACAACCAAGAATTTCTTCATCTGGAAGATGAATCCAAACAACACAAGGTAGACATCCAAAGAATGACCTTTGGAATTGCTTCCAATATTTCCCGCTTGGACACCTTTGAGGTCAAATTTACCGACGAATGGGTAGAGGTTAAGGGTGAATTGTCCTCCCTCATCCAGTGATTGAAACAATCCCTTGGATCTCCCTCCCTTGAAAAAACTTCTCACTCTGAAGGTGGGAACTCTTCCCATAATATGGTCCTTCATTCCAATTCCCTTCCTCGTGACCCCCGCCTTCCTCGAGCTAAAGAGAAGAAATTTTACAGATCCAATCCCACTGGTTGGGTCACTCAAATGGAACATTATTTCTCCTTGCATGGAATTACTGATGATCTGGCCAAACTTCATTATGGTGTCCTCTATTTGGATCCACAACGTTGGAAATGGTGGCAATTATGTAGAAGGAAACACCAAGGGTATGTTGCTTGGCTCAGTTTGTGGCAGAGCTATATGAGCTCTTTGACATTGACACCCACTAACTTGGTCATTTGACCAAGTTGAATTAATCTGGCTTAGTGGAAGACTTCATATCTTCCTTTGAACACTTGGCTTTTAGAACAGAGGTCATGTCTGATGCCTTCTTACGAGAATGTTTTATCAGTGGCCTCAAAGAGGAAATTCGAGCACAGGTCCTCATGGCTCTCCCTCACACTTGGTTGGAAGCTACTCAACATGCTAAGGAAGCCCAAAAAAATTTCTCTGCTCAGACCCACAAAACTTCCTTTTTTCCTCGCACTCAACCTACTAACCCTTCCCCTCCTCCCACTCCTCTCAAGATCCAAAAATTAACTCGGGCTGAAATGATGGAACACCAACTCAAGGGCCTTTGTTATAATTGTGATGACAAATATTTTCCAGGGAACAAGTGTAAGGAACAAATTTTTTTTATGGCCATCTTTGAGGATGTTTCTGAAGAAGAGCTCAAGACCCCCCTTATGGCAGAGTTACCCGAGCCAAACTCATATTACTCCACCCTCTAACCAACTAGAAGTAGAACATGTCATTTCATTGAATGCTCTCACTGGCTTCTTTGCTCCCCAAACCCTCAATCTCATTGGCTACATTAAGAATTGAAAGGTCATCATCTTAATTGACAATGGCAGCACTCATTTTTTTATTCACCATTGTATTTCCCAAGAAACCCATTGCTATATACATCCAGTCAACAAATTTCAAATCATGATTGCCAATGGTGGTTCCATGAAATGTGGGGGGCATTGTGAAAATGTGCCTCCAAATTGGGTAGTACCACCTAAAATATCATATGTTTTCTATTGACATGGGTGGTTATGATATTGTTCTCGGTGCAAAATGGTTACACACTCTTGGTCCCATCCTCATGGATTTTAAAAAATTAACCATGCAATTCCAATAGGTGGGACAATAATATAAATTCCAAGGAATCACAACAGGATCCCATGAGATCATTAGTTCCCATCGAATGGAAAATCTCCTCAAAAAAGGTCATTCTGGCATTATTTCCCAACTCCATTCTATTCAAGCAATTGAGACACCTTTGGTGTATCCTGACCTCCATTGTATCATCTCCAAACACCAAGCTATTTTTTTCACTCCCAGAGACTTCCTCCTTCTCGTGGTTTTCATGATCATTCTATTCCTCTCATCCCCAACAATTTTCCTCCCAATGTTCTCCCTTATCGTCATCCCTTTTCCCAAAAGAATGAAATTGAGAAAAGTGTTCAAGGATTGATAGTCATAGGTGTTATCTTCCCTAGTACCAGCCCCTATTCTTACCCCGTGGTCATGGTACTCAAAAAATAATGTACTTGGCATATGTGTCCTGAATTTCGCGCCCTCAATAAACTCACCATCAAAGATAAATTTCCCATTCTAGTCATTGATGATCTTTTGGATGAATTAAGTAGTGCTCAGTATTTTACTAAAATTGATCTACATTTTGGCTACCACTAGATACATATGTAAGAGGAAGACATTCCTAAGACTTCTTTTCACACTCATGAGGGTCACTATGAATTCTTTGTCATGCCCTTTGGCCTGTGTAATGCTCCCTCCACTTTCCAAAGTCCCATGAACCATGTTTTCCATCTTTTTCTCCGTCATTTTGTCCTAGTTTTCTTTGATGATATTCTCATCTATAGTAAAACCTGGGAAGACCATCTTACCCATGTTGATCAAGTTCTTAGTCTGCTCTCTCAACACCAACTTTTTCTCAAGAAATCTAAATGTGCCTTTGGAGCTTCAAAAGTGGAGTAATTGGGTCATATTGTTGGCAAGGATGGTGTAAGGGTGGATCCTAATAAAATTGAAGCTATGCAGGATTGGTCGTGCCAAAAAAATCTCAAGAGATTGCATGGTTTACTAGGTTTAATAGGATATTATCACAAGTTTGTTAAGAATTAAGGAAAAATTGCAGTGCCTCTTATTGCTCTCCTCAAAAATAATTCTTTCACTTGGACTCCAACAACTGATCAATTATTTCAAGCATTGAAAGAAGCCATGTGCACAACTTCTTTCTTGACCCTTCCTGACTTCACAAAAACTTTTTTTCTTGAATGTGATGCCTCCGGGAAAGGCATTGGCACAATACTCATGCAAGAAGGTAGAACCTTGGCATTCACTAGGAAACAACGCTTGGAGCGACATCTTGGCCAATCAATCTATGAAAAGGAAATGTTATTTATTCTACATGTTGTGGATCTCTAACATCCTTATCTCTTAGGGAAACTCTTCCAAATTAAAACTGACCATCAGAGCCTCAAGTATTTCATAGAACAGAGGATTTCATCCTAGGAGCAACAAAAATGGGTGACCAAGCTATTTGGCTATGATTATGAGATCATTTATAAGAAGGGAAAATAAAATGTAGTGGTTGATGCTCTGTTCAGAAAGTACAAAGAAGAAGGATCCATTTTTTCCCTCTCCTTCATTGTACCAGATTGGCTCCAAGTTGTTCACCATGAATAGCTGCAAGACCCCAAAACTTCTTGACTGATCCAACAATTGCAAGACAATTATCCAGTTTCTTGAGCGTACTCTTGGAATAATGAAGAGCTTTTCTACAAAGGACATCTATATTTAATCCACCAAACACAACTTAAATCCACGGTTCTTTCTGAGCTTCATGCTTCACCCACACCAGGGAATTTCGGGTTTACTAAAATCTATGAATAAGTTAAACGTTATTTTTTTTGGGATGGTATGAAACAAGATGTTCGCACCTTTGTGGTTGAATGTGATGTTTGTCAACACAACAAGGGGGAAACTTTCAAAGCTCCAGGCACACTACAACCGTTTCCAATTCCACCAGCTATTTGGAGGGACATTTCTATGGATTTTATTATAGGCTTACTTAAATTTGGAAATAAGTCAGTCATCATGGTGGTAGTTGATCGCCTTTCCAAATATGCTCATTTTTGTGCTCTTCAACACCCATTCACAACATCCATAGTGGCTCATATTTTCATGGATCATATTTTCAAGATTCATTCCATGCCTCATTCTATTGTATCTGACAGAGATCCCACTTTTACCATGAATTGAACTATTCAAGCTCCAAGGCACACAATTACATCTCAGTACTGCTTATAACCCACAAACTGATGGCCAAACTAAAGTTGTCAACAAGTTTTTGGAAACATATTTGAGGTGTTTTACATCTGAGCGCCAACATCAATGGGCTCAGTGGTTACCCCTAGATGAATGGTGGTATAACACATATTACCATACTGCTACCCGCATGACTCCTTTTGAAGCAGTATACAGACAAAATCCCCGTTAGTTCTTTCCTACATACCAGGGGTCATGGAGGTTCAATAGATTAGCAAAAATCTTATAGTCTGTGCCACCATTATTCGTGCTCTCAAAGACAATTTGGCCATGGCTTAGAATTGTATGAAACAACAAGCAGATCAAGGATGTTTATAATGCCAATTTGCTATAGGAGACCAGATGTTTCTTCATCTACAACCTTACAAGAAGACTTCACTCAAAGTTGAACACTGTCAGAAGTTTGCTCCCAAATTGTATGGTCCTTATACCATTCTAAAGCATGTGGGACCAGTGGCCTATCAGTTAGCTCTGCATAGTCATTCTAAGATCCATCATGTTTTTCATGTCTCATGCTTAAAGAAGGTGATTATAACTAAGTTCCAAACACATACCAATCTTTCAGAGTTGGATGTTGAAGGTTCCATATGGTTGCAGCCACAGGCAGTCTTGGACCAATGTGAACTTTGTCTTCATCAGTGCACCATCAAGGAGGTGTTAGTGCAGTCAAAATATACAACTCCATAAGGTGCCACCTAGGAGCCAGCCACTATTCTCCAGGAATTTCCTCATCTCAAGCTTTGAGGACAAGGTTGTTCTTCAAGGGATAGGGCATGTTAGGGACCTAAACCCCTAACTTCTCATGTAGGTAGAATAATATATTTTCATGTAATAAAGGTCAATACTAGTTAATAAGGCCTATTTAATAAATATGAACAAGTCAATGTAAGAAGACCTAATAGAAGCGTTCACTTCTAGAAATATCTTCCTCTAGAATGTTCTTTAGAAGATAGAATTAGTATAAATAAGAGAAGGTATGAGAGGGATTTGTCTTGAGAATTATTGTAATAGAGCTCTTCTCTGCTGGAGGTTGCCCCCTCGAAGAGGCAAGTGAACATTGCTTCCTATCAATAAAGATATTAATTTGGTGTTGTGGTTTCATATATTTTGTTGTTCTGCTGCTATATTTTTTGTCTTTGTTATTATTCCGCTGGTATTAACTGCAATATTGTTGTTTTCTGCTATTATAATAGATCTAGTGCCTAAAAAAATACATAAATAAAATACACCATAAAAATATAAGAGAGAGCCAGATAAGAATGATTCTATTAATATAAACTATTACATGCAATGAGGTCAATTTTAGGACATCTTCTTCTTGACTTTAAATCCCTTCCTAATGACTTTTATAATGGTTATTTATTGATGAAGTCAACTTTGATTGAGCTTCACTTCATAAATTACATGTTCCTCATGTTCCATAAAAAATATGGTTTTATGAATTTTATATTTGAACTTAGACCATAATCCCCCTTAAGATTAAGATAATGTGTCATATTAGCACTGAACCTCTGTAAGGCATCAATATACTAACACTCTACCAATGTCTTCCTTGGAGCATCGATATACTAATCTCTTGAAAGTGACATTGACATGAGAGTGATGTCATAAAGATTGATTCTACATGACACTTTGCACCCAAATCTTGTTAAAATATTGTGTAACTGCAAAGAATATTCTTATCCCTTTTTGTGGATAAAGTAAAAGATAAAATATATTTATTATTGATTAGATCAATCCCCTTTTGTGGATTTATCATGTCGGGCATCATAATTGACCAAATCCCCTTTTGCGGATTGATCAAACCCTAATTGTAATAGGCAGAATAAGAAGTCGCCCCCCAAATTAAATAAAGGTGGTTATAACCACCCAGAATGAGAAGTCGACCCTGCCAGTGAAAAGACAATTTTGTTCACACCTGCCAGATTGTATAAATAAGAGAGGTCAACACCTCATTTATACACTCACTCAACTCACTCATCTAGTGCGTAAGTATTGAAGGAAGCTGCAGTTACCAGTTTCTGGAAGAAGGAAGAGAGAGAGAGAGAGAGACGCATCTCTAGAAGAGGATTTTTTGTGTTGCTTGGTTCATTGTCTTGGAATTGTATTGGCTATCTATATTAAGGAAGTTTTGCTGGGTTTTCTTCCCCATGAGGGTTTCCTGGGATAAATGTTGTGTACTCTTGTGATTTTGGTTCTCTTAGTGATCCTATCTATGCTATTGTTATCTAGTAAAATGAAAGTAACCTAATAATAGAAGAAACTTTAACATGGTATCAGAGCTAAGCTGAAGAGAGCATCTTTCACAAGAGAAAGTGAAAAACATCACTATTGTCATACATGTAAATTAGGGCTTTTTATTGAAGATGAATTTTAGCCCCAAAACCATCTAGAAAAGTGCGCTCTTCCTCAAGGATCACTTTGGCATCCTTAGTGCAATTTTTCAATGGCTAGATCTCTCGGAAAGTGAAACCCTAGTTTTCACAAAGTACCAGAAGTACCAAAAAACCAAAAGTACCAATGTACCAGAAGTACCAAAAAACTAGAAGCACCAGTCCAAAAATCCGTAGATCAAGTTTGGAGGGGTAAAAGTTGGATTTTCTGAAATCTAAACACACCAAGCTACTCACCTCAGTTCAGTGCATCTTTTGGTGAGTTCAGTTTTTAGATCCAAGAAATTTGATTTTTTTATTATTTCTATAGCCCGGAGGGCTAGGGTTTCCACTACAAGAAAGAATGGCTACCAACGTGAGGGTAGAAGACAGGCTGGAAGGATCTAGAAACTTTAGATCTTGGAAGCATAGGTTGCAGATGATTCTAGATGAGAATGATCTCCTAGAACATGTTACAGTGGGTGTACCAGAACTAGGTGAAGAAGAGCAAAATACCAAGCATAAGAAGAATGAAAATAAAGCAAAGAGAATTGTGTCAGATTCAGTAAAAGATCACTTGATCCCTCATATATCTGAACTACATACAACAAGGAAAATGTATGAAGCACTCAACAGGTTATATGAAAGCAAAGACATTAGCCAGAATCTTACGTTAAGAAATCAGCTTCGTAATATGAAGATGGAAAACTCAGAATATGTCATATCCTATCTTATGAGAGTTTCTCAAATTAGAGATCATCTTGCAGCTATTGGAGATGTCATTAGTGACAAAGATCTTGTAACCACAACCCTAAATGGGTTTCCAACATTTTGGATTCCTTTTGTACAAGGAGTGTGTGCAAGAATCAAGTTACCCAAGTTTGATAAGTTATGGGCATATTGCACACACGATGTAATGTCCCCACTTTGGGACATCATCACAGTGCAGAGGGTTATGATGACCAGAGTAGCCAGATGGAGGTTATAGTGAGTACAAGGGTTATTGAGAGGCAGTGTGGGGTCTAGCTTGTATTTCTCATCATATTCCATCATTATGAGCCATTCCACACAAGTTGGCTTTGGTTTCGTTGCATTCCGACGATTTCTATGATTTTGACTATTTTGAGTTATAAGTCAATGAAATTCACTGAAGAGGTCATTTTGGGCACATTACTTGGAGGAACCTCTTAGTGTAATAGCTCATTGGAATCGGGAAGAGCAACACTACAGGATGGGATGGCTAGAAGTGAATTTTAGTGGCTAGGAAAGACACACGGAGAGATAAGTTGTTTTTTCAGAGATAAAAAGGTTAATTAATTAATTAAAGTGATTTAATTAATTAATTAAATATTAATAAAATGAAAGTCACTTTGGAGGGACAAGGTGAGCCAAGAGTATAAAGGAAAGGCAAGGGCCTCTTCTCATTCATTCATGTATGTTTATCATTTGGATTTTTGGCTTCTAGCTAGTAAGCCCAACATTGGGGGTTTTGAGGGTTTTGACTTAACAAACCTTAGAGGACAATTCAGTGGTGAAAGATTCCACCTAGTTTGTCCCAAGCTTGGTATCAAAGATGAAATACTCTCCCACACCATTATAGTTTCAGATCTACTCAGTTGTAGGGGGATTCTACATTAGTTTCATGTGCAGATAGAGAGAGGCTGCACCAATTGAGGGTTTCCAGTAAGAGGGGCACACCATCCTTGGAGAGAGATTTGTTGTAGGAGATTGCCAGGGTTTCTGGAGATTCCATCACTTGGGTTCTTCTTGCAGGGTCTTCACCATCATTCCTAGTGCTTTCTGAGAGAGTTTCATGGTTCAGATTATTTCTTAGAGCAGTGGAACGAATTGAAGAGAAGGAGGGCATTTCTAAGATTCATATCTAGTCAGTTTGGAGGAGTTACACTTCAGATCTGACCCAGAGACTTCACCTAGTGACTTGCAGTGTCCTGATCTATATTTCTGGAGAGTTTCAAAGCAATTGGAGGCCTCCTTTAGCAAGGCTGAATTATCTAGGGCTTCAGTCATCTAATGGGGTGCACCATTCAGTGGAGGATTTTAGATCTACAAGGTTTGAGAGTGGATTTGTGACACAGGCGCGCGCCTAACCACAGGCACGTCTGCTGTCACAGGACCTTCTTCTTCTCGGCCCGAAGAACTAGAAGGTTCTTCTATTTCCCTATCGGGAAATCTGCACCCACAACAATCTTCCCCGAGGTCTCCCCTTTACCACCAGGAGATCAGTGAATCTCACTTCCTCACGGGTTCGAGACTTACACCCTCCAACTCTTCCTTTCAAACCTTGAGATACCAGATCAGGCGATACAAGTATAGCTCCTTTTCTCTATGAGTGCCTTCACCACATGAATTCGTGGGTTAGGCTTAATGTTAGCACCTCTCGCAACCTCGCAAACTTGCGACCTCGCCGGTTGAACCGTTGAGTTTTCACCCTCCTAGTCCGCGAGTCCCCAAGATGGGCAGTCCCACCTTATGCTCTGCTACGTGTCCACAAGAATCTTGGCTCCTCGGCACTTCGCGACTCAGCGTCCACACGATTTTTGGATCCTCGACACTTTGCGTCTTGTGAATCCTTTATGCCACCTGTATTCCACTCGTGCTCCACTATGGCCCACACTGCTCCAGCTGTCGGGATATCGCTATCTCCCAACCTCGCGATCCCCGTGGCCAAATTCTTGGACCTTTTCTTGCGAGGTCCCGAGACACAATCCCTCGCTCAGATCCAATGGTCCTCCGGTGTTCCGAATCCGACGACTGTCCTTCTCTCGCCTCCTCGCCTCCTCACGACTTGGAGTACCCAAATGTTGGACTCTAAACCTGCGATCTCCCGAGCTCACGAGATCCATTAATCTCTCGCTATCTGTCCTCCTCTGATGGACGACTGCGATTTCCTCTCGCTCTTTCGTCGCCTCGCGTCCTCGCGCCTCGCGACTTTGCACACCCAATACTTGGGCTTTTACCCTTCAAACTCCCGAGTTCATAAGATCACCGATCCTTGAAACCTGTCCCTTCAGATGGACGGCTACGATATTCTCGCCACTTCGCCACTTGTGAAGCTGAAGGGTTTCCTTTTCAATCCTCCAATATCCGAGTCAGCAAGATGAGAATCTCCTGACACACGTCCTCCACAACGAATGGCTCTGATCTTATTGTGCCTCGCGATCTCGTTGCTCCTGCTACCCAAATTTTGGGGCTTCAACTTCCGAGTCCTCGATACACGATATCACGTGTAGATCCTACGGCTCCCGTGACTCGGAATCAATGGCCCTGCCTCTCCTGAGCTTCGAATATATTCGGAATCTTATCGTTGTAACCCGCTTGCACCTCTGCGAGATCTAACGATCCTCAGTATCTCACAAAATCTCCTCAGAAGATTTCGACCACCCGTTCTTCCTTATATAATCCCTGAGATGAAAAAGGGTATCTCTCCACGAGATTCCTTCGCCGCTTCACCTACCTGTGACGTTTCTCCCTGACTTCAATCACACGGGTCTACGCTGAATATTCAGCGACTCACAGGTCTATCCTTCCTGAGATTTTCCACAACTTCAGTCTTAAGAAATAACCCTTGCGCGCACTCCTTGCGGCAAAACTGCGAACACTTTGACTGTTCGAGCTTCGGTTGACTCTGCTTATGCCCTAGCAGCAGTCCTTCAATACTTCTACTCAGTTTCATGACTGAGACCTTCTTTAGCCTGCGCACTCCTTGCACGGCTTCAACAACTCGCGTTCACTTCTGAGCGAATTAAGAACAAGAGTTTAACTCCCGAGCCTTCTGTCAACGCACTCCTTGCGGACGACTCAACTGCACTCCTTGCAGGAATCCTTGCTCAAAGAGAAACAATTGTAACTCACCTCACTTTCCCTCAGATTTCAATCTCCACACATGAAATCATACACACAGCATAATAACAAATGCATAACAGGAAGTAATATTCATAAGCAGAGCATTTATCACACATACACAGAGAATAACACAACAACCATGAATATGAATCAATTTCTTCTATTAATTCAAGATATGTCCATGGGTGTTCTTCTACAACCCTCTGCTATTCTCCTATGCTCTAGACTCTTCTTTTTCTGTCTATGTTACAATGATACAAATGAGGGTGTCTATATTTGGTTTTCCCTCCTGCGCTCTAAAACTGTCTAATCTAAGAATTCAATTCTATCTACCTGCATCTACTACTATAAATGCCTCTGTCTATCTCAGACGAGAGCGTATGGATCGAGGTCTGAGTGCATTTCTTCCAAGGAGCTTAAATTAAATGATCTCATTTAAGTTAGGTGGTCAACTTCAAGAGAGAATTTTAAAATTCAAAACTTGCGCTGGACGTCTTCCAGCTGGCTTCCTGCTTCCACGTTGGTTTTGCTTGTCGTGAGGGATGCTCCTACATCATACTCCTTCGCTTGAAAATTTGCATGGGCTCCTATCCATGAGCTCCTGCATGGTATGTCCATGCTTCTGAATTTCTTCTTTAGTCTCCCAACTGGCATCTTCAACTGGATGACCCTTCCACTTGATCAAATATTCAAAATATTCTTTCCTCCTGGTTTTCTTACCCACTCGTTTGTTCAGTATCTGCTCCATCTGTGGCTTCACTGCAAATGGAATCTGCTTCTGCCACTGGACCTCTGGTTGATCATCATCTTCCGATTCTGCTTCGTCATCTTTATATGGATATAAATCCGAAACATTAAATATTGGAGATATTCCAATGCCCTCTGGCAACTTAATTTCATAAGAATTCTGTCCCATTTTCTTCAAGACCTTACATGGCCCAATTTTCTTCATCTTTAGCTTGTTGTATGTTCCTTTCAGAAACCTTTCCTTTCTCAAATGCGCCAGAACCAGATCACCAACTTCAAACTGAAGTTGTCTCCGATGCTGATCTTCTCTGTGCTTGTACTCCTGGCTTGACTTCAATAGTCGCTCCTTCACCTGGCTGTGAAGTTTCTTCATCACTTCAGCGAACTCTCCTACACTAGCACTGCTAGTATCAGTCTGTTCTGAATCCCTTAATTCAGAAACTCCTCTTGGCTGTCTTCCATACACAATCTAAAATGGAATTTTTCCTGTGCTCTTGTTCACTGAATCATTGAGAGAAAACTCTGCCTGTGGCAACACATTGTCCTAGTTGGTATGGTGCTCTATCACCAAGCTCCTCAACAAGTCTCCCAGACTTCTGTTGACCACTTCTGTTTGTCCATCCGTCTGAGAATGATAAGCAGAACTAAACATCAAATTAGTTCCTAGCTTCCTCCATAGTGTTCTCCAGAAATGTCCCATGAATTTTGTGTCTCTGTCCGAAACTATGCTTTTCGGCAATCCATGAAGTCGAACAATCTCCTTGAAAAACAGATTTGCGATGTGAGTCGCATCGTTGGTATTTTGGCATGGAATAAAATGTGCCATCTTAGAAAACCTATCAACTACCACAAAGATTGAATCAACACCTCTTTGTGTCCTTGGCAATCCCAATACGAATTCCATGCTAATCTCATCCCACGGCTTCTCAGGTATGGGTAATGGTTGATAAAATCCTGCATTCTGCTTTCTTCCTTTTGAATGTTGGCAAATTCTGCATCTGTCTACAAACCTTTTGACCTCTGACCGCATCCCTAGCCAAAAGTATGACTCGCTCAGCTTTGCAAATGTCTTATCATGGACAAAATGTCCATCCAATCCTCCACTGTACTTCTCTTTCGACAAGTTCTCCCTCATGGAGCAATTTGGAATACACAGTTGATTGCCTTTGAACAACAATCCATCCTGGATCATGTACTCTATCCACTGGCTTCTGTCTCTGAGAACTGGATTCTCAGCTGCTTCATAAGCTTCCTTAAAGTCTGAATCATCTGCATACATGTCCTTACGATCATCAAAGCCTAACGTCCTGACTTTGAACTCCTGCAACAACAAACACTTCCTGCTCAAAGCATCAACAACTTTGTTAGTAGTACTAGAAATATGCTTTATTACAAAAGTGAAATTTTGCATGTATTCAACCCATTTAACATGCCTCTGATTCAACTTTTCCTTTTGAGTTACAAATTGTAATGCATGGTTATCACTATATAAAACAAATTCCTTTGGAATCAAATAGTGCCTCCATTTCTTCAATGCCTGTATGATGGCATAGAATTCCTTATCATATGTGGAGTATTTTTCTTTTGCCTCATTCAGCTTATCACTGAAATATGCAATCGGCCTGTCTTCCTGACTCAAGACTGCTCCTATGGAAAACCCGCTTGCATCACATTTTACTTGAAATGTCTTCTGAAAATCTGGCAACACCAAAATTGGTTGCTCTATAATCTTTCGTTTCAACAAATTGAAACTTTTCTCAGCCTCTTCAGTCCAGTGAAAATATTTATGTCTTTTCTTGATTGTATCCATCATTGCTGCACTAATTCCACTAAAATTCCTGATGAATTTTCGATAGAAACTAGCCAGTCCATGAAAACTCCCCACCTCAAAAACATTTCTAGGTGATGGCCAATTCTTGATTACCTCCACCTTATCTGGATCCATCCTCAACTCATTTGCAGATATAACAAACCCCAAATAAATGAGTTTTGTCTTCATGAATGAGGACTTCTTTATGTTTATCAACAACTTCTCCTGCTGTAATCTCTTCATCACAATAGCCAAATGCTTCAAATGTTCAGCCTTCATCTTGCTGAAAACCAATATGTCATCCAGATACACGATGACAAACTTACCAATGAATTCCTTCAAGAATTCATTCATCAAACTCATAAAGGTACTTGGTGCATTCGTCAAGCCAAACGGCATGACAAGCCATTCATACAAACCTTCGTTTGTCTTGAATGTTGTTTTACATTCGTCACCTTCTCTCATACGAATCAGATGATATCCACTCTTCAAATCTATCTTTGAAAAAAATTTTGCTCCACTTAAGAAATCCATCAAATCATCCATTCTCGGTAATGGGAATCTATACCTGATAGTTATCTTGTTGATGGCTCTCAAATCACTGCACATCCTCTAGCCTCCGTCTTTCTTCAGACTGAGTACTGTTGGAACAGTACACAGACTCAAGCTTTCCCTAACCAAGCCTTTGTCCAACAACTCCTAGATATGTCTTTTAACCTCTTCATTCTCCTGTGGCGTCAACCTGTACGCGACTTTGTTTGGTAAACTAGCTCCTAGTATGAGGTCGATATGGTGACTCACACTCCTCATCGATGGCAACGAACGAGGTAGTTCATCCACTACAATATCAACGAACTCTTCCAACAGTTCCTGAATTTCTTCTGGCAAATCATCCACTCTTGTGCTAGTCAGAACAATTCTCAGTTTTTTGACCACAAAGAATTGTGGACCCTCCTTCTTCTTAACTTCTGTAAGAAGCTCCTTCCCACTCATGAGAAGTACTATGTTGCTTTCTCCCAATTTCGCTTCTTTATCCTTAATTGGACACAACATATGAGTTCTCCCATTATTCTCCAGGGTATATGTATTTATCCTCCCATCATGAATTACATTTCTATCATATTGCCATGGTCTACCCAGCAATAAATGACAGACATCCATAGGAATAACATCACATAAAATTTTATCATTATCTCCTCCTATCTTGATGTCAACTAAGCACTGTTTAGTGACATTTACCTGATGTCCCTTCTGTAGCCATGAAACTTTGTATGGATTTGGGTGATCAGTTGTCTCCAGCTCCAGTTTTTCTACCATCTCGGTTGAAACAAGATTATCAGTGCTTCCATTGTCCACGATGACCTTTCACACTCTATCCTTGGTCTTGCACGTAGTCCTAAAAAGACTGTTCCTCTGCGCTAGATTCTCCATCTCCTTCTCTGGCGTCAAAAGGAATTTTCGCATCACTAGCGATCTTCCGCCTTCATCGTACTCTGCCTCAACATCTCGCCTTTGTGCCTCGGTGATGTGAGCTTCTCCAGTTTCTTTCTTTTTCTATGGACACTCGAATGACCTGTGCCCACTCTTTCCACATGTGAAGCATGTGACTACTCCACCTCTTCCTCTTCCTCTACCTCTGGTACGAGGAAATTTATTATTATCAGCATATCCTCCTTTTTTCTCAGTCTGTTTTTCTCTTTGCTCAGCATATGGCCTTCTCTGTGAGTTTCCACCTCTTTCTGTCTGAGTCTGAGGTTTCTTCCAGTCATCTTTGGGCTTTTGGTATTTGTCTTGGGCAACCGATTTGCCTTTGGGCTGACTTCTGCCTTTGCCCCTCTGAATTTGTTTACGACTCAACTTCTCCTCCACTTTCAGAGCCAATTGGTACGCATCCTCCATCGTTTGGATGGTCGCCAAATTTAGTTCATCCTGAATTTCATACCTCAGGCCATTCAGATACCTGGACACCTTTTCGTCATTGCTTTCGCGATGACCTGCTCTGATATTCAACCTGTAAAATTCCTCAGTATACTCCTTTACTGTCATCATCTTCTGTCTCAGGTTCTGCATCCTCCTGAACAGAGAAATTTGATAGTCCCTGGGAATGAATTGCGCCTTCATCTTCGCAATCATCCTATCCCAACTCTTAATCTTCTGCTTGCCTTAGCAATTCCTTTCAGCTTGCAGTTCATCCCACCACAAGGTTGCATGTCCTTTTAATATTGTGACGGCATGTCTGACCTTCTTATCATCTTTGATATCTTCATAATCGAAGTAAGTGTCAAGAGCTCTAATCTAATCTAGCAGCTCTTCTGCATCCAGACTCCCTTCATAAGCTGGAATGCCCATTTTTGTTCTCGAACTCATCCTAGCGATAGCCTTAATTAAACGCTCATTGGCTACATCTTCGACTGCAACTTATTCCTGTTGTTCAACTTCAACTTCGCCTTCAGAGTCACTCATATCTCCAGCATTTGCTGTGCGTCTCTGTGCTGCTTCCATATCTTCTAATCTCACTTGGAGATCACGTATCTGCCTTTCCATTTCTGGATTCTGTTCTTGTCTCCCTCTTCTTCTCACATCCCTATTCTCTGGATCAGGTGATTGTCTTTCCCGTCTCGGAGGCATGGTGAAATTTTCTCTTGGTTCTCCACTACAGAAAGCAAAGGAGCTTTTCTAAGCTCTAATACCACTTGACGCAGGCGTGCGCCTAACCACGGGCAAATCCGCTCTCACAGGACCTTCTTCTTCTTTGCCCGAAGAACTCAAAGGTTCTTCTATTTCCCTATTGGGAAATATGCACCCATAACAATCTTCCTCGAGGTCTCCCCTTTACCACTGGGAGATCAGCTAATCTCGCTTCCTCGCGGGTTCGGGACTTACACCCTCCAAATCTTCCTTTCAAACCTTGTGATACACGATCAGGCGATACATGTATAGCTCCTTTACTCTATGTGTGCCTTCACCACATGAATTCATGGGCTAGGCTTAATGTTAGCACCTCTCGCAACCTCGCAACCTCGCAACCTCGCCAGTTGAATCGTCAAGTTTTCACCCTCCTAGTCCGTGAGTCCCCGAGATGCACGGTCCCACCTTATGCTCTGCCACGTGTCCACAAGAATCTCAGCTCCTCGGCACTTCGCAACTCGGCATTCACACGAGTCTCGGCTCCTCGGCACTTCGCGTCTCGCGAATCCTTTGTGCCACCTGTATTCCACTCGTGCTCCACTATGGCCCACACTGCTCCAGTTGTCGGGATATTGCTATCTCGCAACCTCGCGATCCCCGTGGCCAAATTCTCAGACCTTTTCTTGCGAGGTCTCGAGACACGATCCCTTGCTCAGATCCAACGGTCCTCCGGTGTTCCGGTTCCGACGACTGTCCTTCTCTCGCCTCCTCGCCTCCTCGCGACTTGGAGTACCCAAATGTTGGACTCTAAATCTGCGAGCTCCGGAGCTCGCGAAATCCCTTAATATCTCACCACCTGTCCTCCTCTGATGGATGGCTGCGATTTCCTCTCGCTCTTTCGTCGCCTCGCGTCCTCGTGCCTCATGACTTTGCACACCCAATACTTGGGATTTTACCCTGTGAACTCCCGAGTTCGCGAGATCACCGATCCTTGACACCTGTCCCTTCAAATGGACGACTACGATCTTCTCGCCACTTCGCCACTCGCGAAGCTGAAGGGTTTCCTTTTCAATCCTCCAATATCCGAGTCAGCAAGATGAGAATCTCCTGACACGCATCCTCCACAACGAATGGCTCTGATTTTATCGCATCTCATGATCTCGTTGCTCCTACTACCCAAATTTTGGGGCTTCAACTCCTGAGTCCCCGATACACGATATCACGTGTAGATCCTACGGCTCCTGTGACTCGAAATCAACAGCCCTGCCTCTCCTGAGCTTCGAATCTCTTCGGAATCTCCTCGCTGTAACCCACTTGCACCTCTGCGAGATCTGACGATCCTCGATATCTCGCGAAATCTCCTCAGAAGATTTCGACCGCCCGTTCTTCCTTATATAATCCCCGAGATGAAAAAGGGTATCTCTCCACGAGATTCCTTCGTCGCTTCACCTACCTGCAATGTTTCTCCCCGACTTCAATCACACGAGTCTACGCTGAATCTTCAGCGACTCAGAGGTCTATCCCTCCTGAGCTTTTCCACGACTTCAGTCTTAAGAAAGAACCCTTGCGCGCACTCCTTGCGACAAACCTGGGAACACTTTGACTGTTCAAGCTTCGGTTGACTCTGCTTATGCCCTAGCAGCAGTCCTTCGATACTTCTACTCAGTTTCACGACTGAGACTTTCTTTAGCCTGCGCACTCCTTGCACGGATTCAACAACTCGCGTTCACTTCTGAGCGAATTGAGAACAAGAGTTTAACTCCCGAGCCTTCTGTCAACGCACTCCTTGCGGACGACTCAACTGCACTCCTTGCAGGAATCCTTGCTCAAAGAGAAACAATTGTAACTCACCTCACTTCCTCTCAAATTTCAATCTCCACACATGAAATCATACACACAACATAATAACAAATGCATAACAGGAAGTAATATTCATAAGCAGAGCATTTATCACACATACGCAGAGAATAACACAACAACCATGAATCTGAATCAATTTCTTCTATTAATTCAAGATCTGTCCATGGGTGTTCTTCTACAACCCTCTACTATTATCCTATGCTCTAGACTCTTCTTTTCCTATCTATGTTACAATGATACAAATGAGGGTGTCTATATTTGGTTTTCCCTCCTGCGCTCTAAAACGGTCTAATCTAAGAATTCAATTCTATCTACCTGCATCTACTACTATAAATGCCTCCATCTATCTCAGACGAGAGCGTATGGCTCGAGGTCTGAGTACATTTCTTCCAAGGCGCTTAAATTAAATGATCTCATTTAAGTTAGGTGCGTCAACTTCAAGAGAGAATTTCAAAATTCAAAACTTGCGTTGGACGTCTTCCAGCTGGCTTCCTGCTTCGACGTTGGTTTTGCTTGTCGTGAGGGATGCTCCTGCATCAATTTGGAGATTTGGACACCTGGGTTGTCCTTACAGCTGCCTGATCTATCAGTTGGCATATTTCTTAGGGTGATTGGACACCTTTGACAGTAGGGCCAAAATATTGAGGAGCTTCAGCACTACATCAGGGCATGACATCTTCCATCTTGAGGGGTTTGGCACTTGGCATTGGTCTTCATTTATTATCCAGCCTTTGGAGGCTTATTTTGTATTGTTTGGAGCATTTTGTAGTAGCTCTATTGTCTATCTTCTTGGCCATATTTTGAGCATTCCAGATCGACATCTTCATTGTAGCAGGGTTCTCTATTTTATGAA
>JZKD02S1023397.1:1195030-1208650 GCA_000966675.3 Picea glauca | reverse complement strand
ACATTCCAACAGTTTTTATCTATAAAAAATCCTAGGTGGAGCAAAGAGGAGGTTATATATTGGGTCAACATAGCAGAGGAAAACAAATCTATGGATATTTTGGACTTTACTAGAGATATTGTTGATTGTGATGGGGAGTATCAAACCCTCAATGAGAATCTCAGAGCTCTAATAACATTCCATCATTTTGTATCCTATAAAAATCCTAGTTGGAGCAAAGATGAGGTTACACATTGGGTCGGCATGGCAGAGGAAAATAGAGCTATGACAGTTAGATGGAAGGAAGCACAGAGAAACCCCCCACCCATCAGGAGCACGCAGCTTTGCTACAGTTGCAAGGTGCCTTGGGATCCAAATCATAGGTGTAGGGGTAAGGGTAAGAAGCATATCATTGAGGTACACTATGATAGTGATGATGAGGATTTGGAGTAGTCTAATGATGATAGTGACTCTTGCATAGAGGCTAGTGATAGTGACTCTACCTCAGAGGATAGTGACAATGACTCTTGCACGGAGGCTACTGATGCTTGCACACTTGAGGAGGATGATGACCCTTGTGTAGTGGATAGGAAACAGGATGGACAGGACGATAGCACCAGTGTCTCAGCAGACATATCACATACCATTGATGACCTTATGCCTCAACAGAGTGGTGACACTAGTGAGGATTCACACGTGTTAGAACCTAGAGATGATGAGATTCCTATGGGGGCTGTGACACATCTTTCACCTATTCAGACATCCATGATAACCACGTCACATGAGGAGATCAATGGTATGTCAGGTATGTTGGATGAGCCTAGTGTGAGGGATGCACACCATGGACAGGTAGACCCACAGATCCAGGAGGAGGTATAGGACGTACAGGTAGTTGACCTCACACATACAGGTCAGCGAGAGGAGATGGAGTCACAGCTGTTGGAGACTCCATTGGTTGAGCAGATTGTAGAGGCTGACAGGTTGATGGAGCACTTACTTCTAGGATCGGCTTGTAGTGACGAGGATGCACTCTTTAGTATCTAGGATGACCATAGCATGTGTCTGGATACATCTATATGGGATCCAGGCACATATGATAGTAGCAGGTTGAGTGCACAGGAGGATACAACTACTCACACTGGATACAGTATGATTCAGAGGGAGCTAGCAGTTGAGGATGATGTGCAATTACGTATGGACAGACCCAATAGCACCATAGATAGTGGGCAGTTGAGCACATTATCTTATGCAGAGAGTGTCTATGGGGAATCTAGAGTTGACATTAGTGAGACTGACAATGGCAGTGAGGGATATGAGGTCGCACCTCAGCATGACCATGATCAGGGGTCACACCACTCAGCAACACAGTTGAGATTTAGTGAGGCTATGATCATGGTAGCCATTAGATGTATTGATGACATGCATGCAGTGATGGCAGATTACTGCTGGAGAGCATCAGTGGCATATGGTAGTTCAAATGAGTGGATTTCCATGGATGATTTTCATACTCTCAGGGAGAGAGTGTCTGTGATGTAGCATGAGTCTACAGGAGATGACATGAGTATGTCAGAGCATACAGTGAGGAGTGACAGTGCATAGAGACATGCTGAGATATACAATCGGGTTCAGATAGGTGTATTGACTTGTAGGGAGGAGACGCACTTAGGGGAGTATGCAGATGTCACTCATTTTCATCAACACATAGTTGTGGGGAATCACCTTCACTATTTCAACAATTGCATGGGAGATGAGAGATGGAGGTTGGTTGACCAGCAGTCAGAGGGGTTACTTCCGGTTGTACTGGATGGTTGGAATTCGGTGATGACCACAGAAGAGGATCTTTCATGGATACCGATGGACGAGATTCTGGTTGAATCCTTGGGATTGATCAAAGCATGTGACACCTCCTAGTCCTACAGTCAGCTACAGATGTTTCTGTTAGCCTGTCCTGACACTTTTATCATAGACAACAACATGAGGAGGGATAGGCCATGGCTGGGGGCATGGAGAGTGAGTAGGCTAAGACTACATGACAAGAGTACTTTTACGGCATACGACAGGTCAGAGGTGGACTGTGTTAGACAGATAGTTGAGACTTGGTGTGTGATGATGAGAATCATAGACCAGGTGATGACAGATGAGTGCAGAGGGCTTCTGACAGTGATTAGTCCATCACAGGAGAAGCTAGCGAAGACTAGAAGTGATAAACTTCCAAGTTTTCCATGGGATCCGGGAGTTCACTTGGTTAGCAGGATGTTTCACTACATGACGACCCAGGTGGCACCAGAGAGCCACACACTCCACCTTGGGTTGGTTTGGAGTGGGCCGACAGGTACTTGTCCTATGGGGTGAGACCTTTTCTTCCTCTTGATCATCATGATAGGGCATGGAGATGTTTGGAGAGGTACTTCTTCTACAGAGGTGTATATGCCGATACAGTTTCTGGGCAGCAGGTTTGGTGGTCACAGGTATTTTAGCTTGAGGATCCAGGCGAGGAGGATCCTGTATGTATGTAGGGGACAGATAGTCATGGACAAAGTAGTGCAGTGTCAGCAGGAGGATCATCGACAGAGGTTAGCATGGGACTCGGGGATTGCAAGATTGAGTAGTTCATTGACTGACAGGGGAGAGTGGACCATTGCAGGGGAAAGTTATTCTAACTTTCCATTTAGCTTCAGTGTTGAGGGGAGCACAACGCTTGAGGGTGCCTCACAGAGATCTTGTAGTACCTCATTCTAGCATCATCATGTGCAGTTGATGGAGGCCATGTGGATCTTGGTAAAGATTTGGAGGATGGACTCATTTTGAGATGAGGCCATGTGTCATGTGCAAGAGGTTCACAGGGTTGATATCTTTCAGGACTATGCTTCACAGAGTATTGCAGTTCACTTCCTGATATGGGATCCAGGAGGTGGAGTGTACTATTGTTTGTCTTTGGATGAGTTCTACTATGCATCCCATAGGTGGACATGGGATCCTGGTATTTTATTTGAGATGATTTGGTTATTGCTTGAGGACAAGCAATTTTGTAGCAGGGAGGACTGTAATGTCCCCACTTTGGGACATCATCATAGTGTAGAGGGTTATGATGACCAGAGTAGCCAGATGGAGGTTATAGCGAGTACAGGGCTTATTGAGAGGCATTGTGGGGTCCAACTTGCATTTCTCATCATATTCCATCATTATGAGCCATTCCGCACAAGTTGGCTTTGGTTCCATTGCATTCCGATGATTTCCATGATTTTGACTATTTTGAGCTATAAGTCAATAAAATTCACTGAAGAGGTCATTTTGGGCACATTACTTGGAGGAACCTCTTAGTGTAATAGCTCATTGGAATTGGGAAGAGCAACACTACAGGATGGGATGGCTAGAAGTGAATTTCAGTGGCTAGGGAAGCCACACGGAGAGATAAGGAGATTTTCAGAGGTAAAAAGGTTAATTAATTAATTAAAGTGATTTAATTAATTAATTAAATATTAAGAAAATGAAAGTCACTTTGGCCCCTGGGGGGGCAGCTCAATTGGCAAGTGCTGTGAAAATGAAGTTCCATGAGGTTTCAAGTTCAACTCCCCTCGACTTATAATGTGTGTTGCGTATGGGGCCTCGTGGGCACACCTGGAGGTTATAGTGGTAGCAGTTGGATAACACAGCCACATGTAATGCGAGCACGTGCCCAATTAGTTGTTGATTCCTCCAGAAATTAAAAATAAATAAAAATGAAAGTCACTTTGCAGGGACAAGGTGAGCCAAGAGTATAAAGGAAAGGCAAGGGCCTCTTCTCATTCATTCATGTATGTTTATCATTTGGATTTTTGGCTTCTAGCTAGTAAGCCCAACATTGGGGGTTTTGAGGGTTTTGACTTAACAAACTCTAGAGGACAATTCAGTGGTGAAATATTCCACCTATCTTGTCCCAAGCTTGGTCTTGGAGATGCAATACTCTCCCACAGCATTATAGTTTCGGATATACTTAGTTGCAGGGGGATTCTACATCAGTTTCATGTGCAGATAGAGAGAGGGCGCACCAATTGAGGGTTTCCAGCAAGAGGGGCGCACCATCCTTGGAGAGAGATTCATTGTAGGAGATTGGCAGAGTTTCTGGAGATTCCATCACTTGGGTTCTTCTTGCAAGGTCTTCACCATCATTCCTAGTGATTTCTGAGAGAGTTTCATGGTTCATATTATTTCTTAGAGCAAGGGAATGAATTGAAGAGAAGGAGGGCGTTTCTAAGATTCAAATCTAGTCAGTTTGGAGGAGTTACACTTCAGATATGACCCTGAGACTTCACCTAGTGACTTGCAGTGTCCCAATCTATATTTTTGGAGAGTTTCAAAGCATTTGGAGGCCTCCTTCAGTAGGGCCGAATTATCTAGGGCTTCAGTCATCTAGTGGGGCACACCATTCAGTGGAGGATTTCGGATCTACAAGGTTTGCGAGTGGATTTGGAGATTTGGACACCTGGGTTGTCCTTACAGCTACCCAATCTATCAGTTGGCATATTTCTTAGGGTGATTGGACACCTTTGATAGCAGGGCTGAAATATTGAGGAGCTTCAGCACGGCAACAGGGCGTGGCATCTTCCAGCTTGAAGGGTTTGGCACTTGGCATTGGTCTTCATCTCTTATCCAGCCTTTGGAGGCTTATTTTGTATTGTTGGGAGAATTTTGTAGCAGCTCTATTGTCTATCTTCTTGGCCATTTGTTGAACATTCCAGATTGGCATCTTCATTGTAGCAGGGTTCTCTATTTTATGAATAAAGCAGTTTGAGATGTTTTGGCTTGTCTATCATATTGCATATGCCTAAGGTATGTTCCATGGTTGTCTCTTCTTGTTATTTGCTGCATACATACATATAAACACATCAGTAAACCCTAAGGCCGAAATCAAGAGGCCATTCAACAAGTAAACACATCTAACAAATAGACCAACAAATTGTTTAACGAAATACCTCACTCAAAAAAAAGTTTTAAAAAGACACCAAAACAATGATGATCCTTGCATAATGGCTTGGGATCATTACACATGAAGAATCTAGACTTGCAGACCAACAAAAGAGATTAATTGTTGACGAAGAGGAAGCTCTTACAATTCAAAAGAACAAAAGAAGTTCCTTTAGGAGGAACAATAAAGAAGCTAACTTCATAAGAGTTCCAGATAAGAAGAAAGATGTTTCAAAGATTAGATGCTACAACTGTCAAAAGTTGGGACACTTTTCCTATGACTATCCTCAAGGAAAAGGGAAAATAAAGCATCAAGCACATGTGACAGAGGAAGAGGAATCTCCCCCCTCAAAGAAAGCTTTAGTAGAAATTGAGAAATATGTACTTTAAGTTGAAGATAGTTGATCTGAATAAAGATAGCAAATGGTGGAGTCTGTGGAGCCTCCCCACACAAAAACAAAAGATAAGTATTGATGTTTATTTCTAGTATCTTGTTTACTTTAATATTTTATCATTACAAGTTAGATATTTTTGTGAGAATGTTAATTAACCTCGTTTTACTTCAGTATATATGCAGACTTATGAAGGAAGTATCAAAGAAGAGGATGAAGACAGAGATAAAATATTTATTTCAGAAAGCATATTGTAAGTAAGTTTGCAGGTCTCGGAAGAAAGAACTTATGTCGTAACTTGCAGAAGTTAGACAACATGAGAAGGATGTATGATATGGTGACAGTTAGTAAAGATCAAACAATATCCAACATTTATATAGGAGTAGGAGGATCCTAAAGATGCAGAACAAAAATGTTCAAGATGAAGAAAAAGATGGATACTCAAATAGAGTTGATGAGATGCAGAGGGAGCAGGTTGATCCAATATGAAGTCAAAAAGAAAGAATTGTTCGAACTCAAGAAGGCACCTAGGATATTACAGAAGAGAACTTCAAGGATGATGATTAGAAGCTATTAGTTTGGTGCAAGAGGGAGCCATGTCTCTGAGTTTGAAATGGAGAATCGTGATTTGATGCAGTTAGGAAAGAAGATGGATGGTGCCTAGATATTTTGATCAAGATGAAAGTTATCCAGTAAATGGATGGTGCCCAGCAGATGGGTAGCATGGTATTATACCATGGAAAGATTTTGGACCACAAGATATTTTTTGATCCCATAGCTAGACCTTCGTAGAGAAGGAAGAGAACTTTGTAGAGAAGGAATGAGCAATCCCACAGGTAGAGCTTCGTAGAGAAGGAGAAAGAGAAGAGACCTTCGTATAGAAGGAAGATACCTTCATAGAGAAGGGGAATGAGAAATTTTCCAAGGTTGGCCTCTGTCCAAGTGTTGAGTTTTGGATACTCTAGGGACATGCTAGAATACCCTTGTAGAGAGGGGTGTGACCACCCTTGTAGAAAGGAATGTGGATGTTTCTCCAAGGGGCAGCGAGCAAATACTCTCCTCTGGCCAAGGATTGAGTAGTCTGGAACAAAAACCTTGACCATGTGGAATGGTTACTTGGATCTTGAGGTTTGTGTCGTGATCCTACGTGGATCATGGAAAGGGAGTCTAGTCTTTCCCAGACTAGCATCTTAGCTTCTCTAGTTCATGTGGGATGACTAGAAGTGAAGCTATGGTAGTATTCCTCCCCATTGGATGGGAGAGATAGATGACTACAAGAGAAGGGAGAACATAAAAGGAATGGCAAAACTCATAGAATATATTCTATGTGAAGATAAGATATCTTTTGTGTGAAGATAAGAAATAAGTATCTTATGTGTGAAGACGAAAGAAAGAAAGTGTATATTTTGCACAAAGATAAAGAGAACAAAACTTCCGATGATTTATAGATATGCCAATCAATGATCATGATGCTATATGACCAAGTGGATTATATTGATGCCTCCTGTTATCCAGTTGATGATGTTACCTAGTTGACGATGTTGCCCAGTTGATGATGTTATCCAGTTGATGATGTTACCTAGTTGATGATGTTGCCCAATTGATGATGTTACCTAGTTGATGTTGACATCCAGTGACCTGTCAAAAGATAAAGAATATCCTTCTTGTTAAGAGGGAGTGTTAAAATATTGTGTAACTGTAAAGAATATTCTTATCCCCTTTTGTGGATAAAGTAAAAGATAAAATATATTTATTATTGATTAGATCAATCCCCTTTTGTGGATTGATCATGTCGGGCATTGTAATTGACCAAATCCCCTTTTGCGGATTGGTCAAACCCTAATTGTAATAGACAGAATAAAAATTCGGCCCTCAGATTAAATAAAAGGTGGTTATAACCACCCAGAATGAGAAGTTGGCCCTGCCAGTGAAAAGACACTTTTTTTCACACCTACCATAGTGTATAAATAAGAGAGGCTAGTGCCTCATTTATACACTCACTCAACTCACTCATCTAGTGCACAAGTATTGAAGGAAGTTGCAGTTACCAGTTTTCGAAAGAAGGAAGAGAGAGAGAGAGAGAGACATCTCTGGGAGAGGAATTTCTGTGTTGCTTGGTTCATTGTCTTGGCATTGTATTGGCTATCTATATTAAGAAAGTTTTGCTGGGTTTTCTTCCCCATGAGGGTTTCTCAGGATAAATGTTGTCTACTCTTTTGATTATGTTTCTCTTAGTGATCTTATCTATGCTATTGTTATCTAGTAAATTGAAAGTAACCTAATAATAGCAGAAACTTTAACAAATCTAATAGTGTACATAGTTATTCAAGACATAATCTCTATTGCAAATCCATAGTGAATCCATATTCTTTGTATCTATATTTTATATTTAATAAGAAAAGAGAAAGACATGGTCCTCAAATTATCATAGGGTTTTCCCATTTTACATCTTTGTGTCCATTGTGTGAATCATAGTGTGGTCATTTTATTATTGTAATTTTTTTTATTTTTTTTTCTCTCATTATTTTGGGCACTATGCTTATGAGATTACATTTTAATTATAATTAAACATTGCATTATAGAGGATAATTGCACAATAGAGGATAACTTACATTTTTTTGCAGTAGCTTGTAATATATGTTGCAAAGAAGTATCTAATGTTATATCTATGTTATATCTATGGCAGTTTATACACCAATTTCGATGGGACATTGTTGAACCATATGTGAGAAGCCCAGAACCATGTTGTAAACAAGTAGATTAATAAAAAGTTAATTTTTATATTAAATTATGATAAAAGAGGTTAACAATTATCTATTTGTTTATCTAATGTTATATGGTTAAACCATATGTGAAAAACTCATAACCATTTTGTAAACAAGTAGATTAATAAAAAAATAATTATATTAAATTATGATAAAAAAAAATTAACATTTATCTATAGGAAAAAACAAATAAGTTTGTAAATAAAAAACATTTTATGTAATTGGACAAGATATGAACCTTATAACTTGCTCCAAAAGAATCATGATTTATTTTAAAGAGTCACGATTTATTTTAAAATTGTTAAGAACTAGATAAAAGAAAATGGGTAAAGACACATTTATCCACCTTATGAATATCAAAATATTAAAAAGGATGATATAAGGAGAAGGCAAAAGAAGAAGAGCAAAGATGTGAACTTATTTTAAATAATTTTTAAAGGCGATATCCATTTATCCTTTACAAAGTCTATGGCATTTATTGATAACAGTTTGGAAAGAATATTTGGGTTATTAGTTTTCAAATATTTATTAAATTTAATAGAAAGTAATTTTTTCTATTAAATTATCTAGACATAGTTCACTAAAAATTTAAAATGTGCATGACAATCATGTTATACATAATCATAAATTAAAATTTGATTTATTTTTTGATTTTACATAGATTTAGCATGAAAATCAATCATGTACCCTTTAGGAAAATGTGAATTTATATTAAACAAATTGTTAAATAGAAGACCACTTGAAAGAGGTGAATTTCTTGAATTCCATAACTTTATGGGTTTTAAAATACTCTCTAATTTTAGATAACAAGTTGATGAGTTAGATGTTAAATTTATGAATTCATTCGTAAATTTAAAGAATCTTTAGAAGATTCCAAAATAAATAAATAAACTCAATAAACATTGATTTAATATGTAACTTTTCAAATATCAATTGTTTTCTTTATGGGTTTTAAAATACTCTCTAATTTTAGATGACAAGTTGATGAGCTAGATGTTAAATTTATGAATTGATCGGTAAATTTAAGGAATCTTTATAGGAATAAACTCAATAATATGTAACTTTTCCCAAATAAATAAATAAACTCAATAATATGTAACTTTTCAAATATCAATTGTTTTCTTTATGGGTTTTAAAATACTCTCTAATTTTAGATGACAAGTTGATGAGTTAGATGTTAAATTTATGAATTGATCGGTAAATTTAAGGAATCTTTATAGGAATAAACTCAATAATATGTAACTTTTCCCAAATAAATAAATAAACTCAATAATATGTAACTTTTCCCAAATAAATAAATAAACTCAATAAACATTGATTTAATATGGAACTTTTCAAATATCAATTGTTTTTTGCAAACCATTGAAAATTCAATAAATAAAATATGAAAAAAAATTGTATTATGCAAACCATTAAAAAACATTTCTAAAAATAAAATAAATAAAGTATGATGTACTAGACCACCTGTGGAAAATGGGGTATTGGACCACCTGTGGAAAATGGGTTGGCGAGCGATGCTTCTACTGTGCCAACAACTGGAACTTCTGGTTCAGAGAAGGTCCCATGGTGATTTGTTATTATTGCTTTGTATATTTATAAAGAACTAACTCCTAGTTCTTAGAGTGGTGATTACAAATTTTAATGTGAGTTTTTCATTTGTTCTGTAGACTTTGACCTATGACGTTGAGGGCCTTTTTTAACTTGGAAATAATGGAGTAAGCGTCTGTTGTAAGCACCAGTTGTAAGCTTCAGTTGTGAGAGTCAGTTGTAGGCATGTAAGAGTCAATTCATAGTTAAGAGTCTAGTTGTCTTTGGTTTGCATGTAACCGACTCGGTAGAGTCTTTTCCTATATAAGGATGTAATCCGTCTTCCATTGAATAATAGAGAAGTGAGCGTAGCCTCACCGTGTGTTTGTTTCACATATTTTATTTTGGTATCATAGCCACGGGAGTAAAGTGCGAAATTTCTAGAGGTTCACAGGTCCTTCCTCTAGTAGGGTGCGATGACATATTACTCGCACTTTCGCACATACTTAGAACCAAAAAATTTCGCAGGCTGCTGTGTATTTCAGTGCGAACATCCTTCAAGATTTTTGCAAGCTAGTAACTCGAGAGGTGCGGACATCTCGCAGCCGGAATGCATGTGAGGTGTGAAAACGTTCTTGTTTACGCATGCCTAAGGTTTGAAGGAAATTTCTTTTTGCATGCGTGGAGGTTTTGATAAACGTGAGGTTTGTTGTTGAGTTTTGGAGCATCCTCAGATCCCTCGCGCGTACTCATCCATTTGAATGTGCATCCTTTTAGTGGGAGAAAAACGTGATTGGGTTTGAAGCGGTAAGTGGAAACCAAATCGTGAAGGTTGCGTGGATTTGGTGTGAGCGTGGAAACACAAAGTATTTTTTGTTTGAAGCCTTGAAAAACAAGAGGATCTCCTCCATTCACGATTTATTTATTCAAGTAAGATTTTTTTTTAAAGGGATTCATGGCACACTTCCTTAGTGGATATATATATATATATATATATATATATATATATATATATATATTAAGTGGATACGTTTTTTTATGGATAAAAGTGTGAGGTGAAAATGGATTAATAGTGGATAAAGTGAATGCATCTGGAGTTTTTATATAATTTTTTTTTATATATGAGCCTTTATATGAGCTCTAATTTTTATATGTAAAGCTTTGAATCAGAGTGCAACATTGTATTGTTTTATTAAGTGGATACTTTTTAAAGCGTGAGGTGAAGAGGGAGTTATAAGTCTTTTAAATAGTGAAGTGGCTATTTAAAAAGTAGATACTTTGGATATTAAGGTGCATGCATGTATGATTTAAGTTGAGAACAGAGGTAGATTTGGATCTGTGGATATGAAGGCAGAGCGACGGACTGCTCAACATTTGACAAAAAGTTGTATATCTTTGGTGATTCACTTGCAGAGACTAACTTGCAGAGATGGCGAATCTTCTAGCGGAGATCTACCTCAATGAAGCCAATAAGCTAGATGGCTCGAATTTCATTAACTGAAAATTCAAGATGCAGACGCTCATGGAGGGATATGGTGTCTGGAACATTGCGAAGGGAGCTGAACTGAAACCTGATGTGGTTGCAGGTGCAACAACAACACAGATCCAAGATTGGGAGAAGTGCAAAAACAAGGCAAAGGTATTGTTGCGCATGTCCGTTAAAGATAGCATAATTCCACATATTAGAGAAGCTACAACTTCTGCTGCAACATGGACAACTCTTAAAGCATTGTATGAAACTAGCAACAAAAATCGCATTTTGTTTCTGAAAACTAAATTGCTAGGCATTAAGATGAATGGAAATGAATCTGTTAGTTCATTTTTGGGTCATATTAAAGAGGTGAAAGACAAGCTAGTAAATATAGGGGAAACTGTTTCCAACACTGATCTGGTCATTATCACCTTAAATGGTATGCTAGAAGATTATCATATGTTCATAACAGGTCTTGCAGCAAGGGAGAAACCTCTTACGTTTGAAGAATTGACAGGTATTTTGTTGCAAGAGGAAGAGAGGTGCGGGAATCTGAAGCCTCAGAGTAAAGATTTGGCGTTGTGGTCAAATAATAGATCTGCAAGAGGGAGATCAGGAGTAAGAGGCAGAGGAGGCAGTTCATGGCAGAGAGGCGGTTCATGGTAGAGAGGTAGTTCATCGCAGAGAAGACAATCTCCAAATCAAGGTATGCAATCTGATAGGAATGAGTCAAAGGGTTGTTTTTATTGTGGTCGACCTAGACATATGGTTAAAGATTGTCATAAGAAGAAAAGTGATGATGCTAGGAATAAACCTAGAACACATTCAGGTCATTATGTAGAAAAATCTTCAAATCAAGATCTCAGATTATTTATTGCTAGTGATGATATTGATGAACCCCCAAATTTTGACTCACAGGATCTTAGGTTGTTTGTGTCTAATGCTATTTTATCTACTAAAACGAATGATTCTGATGCCTGGTTTGTGGATTCTGGAGTATTAGTACATATGAGTTGCAATAAAAATTGGTATGCTAATTTTAAAGAAACACAGAATAGTGCCAACATATATTTTGGACATGACCGTGCTCATTAGATCAAGGGATATGGAGACATTCCTGTGACATTGCGGAATGGTACTGTTTGTCACATTCACAATGTGGTGTATGTGCCAGGAATAAAGAAAAATTTGATCTCTGTGTCCACCATTACAGATCAAAACTTGAAGGTTGAACTCTTCAAGAATTATTGCATAGTGAAGGATATGCTGGACCACTTCCAAACTGTTGCAACGGGAGTCAGAGCAGGAGGTCTATACAAACTTGATGTTACCAACAAAACACATCATGCACTGACTTCTGCCACTATGCCAACAAAGATTCTTTGGCATCAAAGGTATGGACACATCAATCATCCTGATTTATTGTTATTACATAAAAAGAATATGGTTGAAGGACTTCCCATGTTAAAGAATGAGAAGGTTGCTTGTGATGGATGTGCATTAGGAAAGATGCACATAGATGAATTCCCCTCTAATCCTGATAAGAAAAAGAGAGATGTGTTAGATCTTGTGCATACTGATGTTTGTGGGCCTATGCAGACTAGGTATTTAGGACGTGCATTTTACTTTCTATTATTTATTGATGATTGCACGAGATACACATGGGTTTACTTCCTTAGATGAAAAAGTGACGTTTTCAAGTACTTTAAGGAATTTAGAACCATAGTGGAAAAGAAGACAGGAAAATCCATCAAAATCCTCCGTTCAGATCAAGGGGGAGACTACAAATCAGGGGACTTCAACAAATATTGCAAAGATAATGGAATAGTACAACAGTTTACAGTACCTCACACTCCACAGCAAAATAGAGTCGTTGAAAGGAAAAACAAAACTCTGGTAGAGTGTGCACGCAGTATGATGAAAGGTAAGAATCTCTCAAATTCATTTTGGGCTGAAGCCATAAATATTGCAGTTTATTTAAAGAATAGAAGTCCAACAAGGTGTCTTCATAATGTTACTCCTTTCAAAGCCTTGAATGGTTCCAAACCTGCAGTTCATAATTTGAAAGTATTTGGGTGTAATGATTTTGCTCATATTCCAAAGGAGAATAGGAGGAAATTGGATGCTAAAGCCATTAAATGTATTTTCATTGGGTACTGTTCTGAATTTAAAGCATACAAACTGTTTGATCCTGCTACTCATAAAGTATTTGCAAGTAGAGATGTACTTTTTCATGAGCAGGATGCAGGAAATCATGATGACAACAGTCATGAGGAATGACAGAGACTTCTTGATGAAGGAGTTAAAGAGGATCAGCAACAACAACAGCCCACACAACAACAACCATCCCCGTAGTGACAACAACCATCCCCGCAGCGACAACAACAACATCAACAAGAAGGACTCAATGATATGGACAATTCCAACAGTCACAGTTCACCTAGAGGTGAAGACAGATCTTCACAAAGTGGGGAGGAAGATAATCAGTTGAGAAGATCTTCAAGACATATTCGACTTCCTGAGAGGTATAAAGACTATGCCC
>JZKD02S1023397.1:1150001-1189965 GCA_000966675.3 Picea glauca | reverse complement strand
TATACTTCCTCGATGGGCAAATAGGAAATGCCGAAATGAATGCAGAGGATATATAGAATGAGGAAAGGAGGAGGGTCATTATGTTGTGATCCAAGTTTGATGGAGAAGTTATAAATGAAGCCTTTTTAATTACAATTATTTTAATTATATATATATATATGTAATAATGGATTTTTTACAATTAGGTGGCGGTGGCAATGTTTATTTGGGATTAGGAAAGGAGTTTGAGTTGAGATGAAAATTTAAGATAGATCAAAGTTATTAACCGGTCAAAGAAGTCATACATTTGGACTATGGAAGAGATATTCAAAGGAGAACTTCAAGGATTTGGAATATATAAAACATGTACAGTAAAGTATGTGGAATATATACAATATACACATTCAAATCTGGATTTTGTATTCATGTAATTTTGAACAATAAGTAGCACTAGCACTATTGAAGGTTAGGTTGGGTCACATGTTTCTAAAAATTCCACTTCAAAGTGTTTAAAATACGTTCTCTTTAAAGATGAAAAGTTGTGTTTCTAGGTGTGTATTGAAGCTTGTCATTGATGAGTAGTGCTTTGTTAGCATGAACATGATGAAATGTTAATTGTTCACCCATTAAATGCCTTCCCTAAGGAAGACTGACTACACCATTAAGGCTTTACTTATGGTTTCTTCTCGGAAACATGGAGAAAATTATGCCAAATTCAAGTAACTTGTTTTACATGCATTGTGTCCCATTATATAAATCGATTTACTCCTAATTCAATTAGACCTAGTTCATTATATTATCACTAATGATGATGCTATGGAGTGTTGTATATGCACAAAGTATTAAACCATAAAGAGGATAAGAGAGAATTCAATTTGTTGATATTTATATTTACTAATTTGGAATGGTTCATTACATAATTTGTCATCTATCTTGGTACTTATGGGAGGAAAAATTAGAAGAATTAGCTTGCAGGGTCCATTTTGGAGTAGGTTCCAATTTGGTGATTTGGAGTCCAAAAAATTCCAAAACCTATTTGAGGCATCAAATGGCACTTTTGGGGGTCAAATTTTTATGATATTAGTTTTACCCCCTTGAATCTATTATACACATTGTAAGTTTTCCAATGGTGCAAAAATCACCTCAATGAGAGTTCGTATATAGAAGTTATGTCTCCCGCAAGTTGACTTACCTTGTTGACCACCATGGTACCGAGTTGATGCCACATTAGCCCTCATTACTCACACAAGTGGGGCTAGTCACATGTGGAATTTCAAGAATATTCTAGAGGGTCCAAAACCCTAACACTAATTGAGGGCTAAGGCATGAAAAATCCCTAACCCTAACCCTAGATGGATATCAAACTATGTTAAATACTAGGTCACTAGGAGAGGAATGGGTTCCATTCTTTTGGTATTGTTATTGTTCCATAGTTTAGAATAGAATATAGGAATGGGATATCAAATCATAACAAAGGAGGTAGAAGATTATATATCAACTATTTAAACCACAATGTTCATGGAAACTATACAGTGAGTGCCCCTTTCTTTGTACTTGCATTTCATAATTGAGAAAAAGAGAGTAGAGCATAGGCCTCACCTTCTAGCTATGTTTTCTCTCATATTTTGTTTCCTAGCTCACACCTTGTGCTCATTTGTGTGGACAATGTGTTCATTTTCTTGTTCATTTCATTTTGGTTTTGGTTATTTCCATAATTTTGAGCACTATGCTAGTAATATTAAATATGTTATCTAAGGTAATAATTTACATAATGAAATATTTTAGAATATTGTAAAATTTGTTGTGATGAAGTGTTTTAGTGGAATATCCATGACAATTTATAGATCATATTGGTATTAGAGTGATTTTATTTGGGTTTTTTTTGTGGGAAGTTGCAAGATCTAGGAATTGGCTTAAGATAGAAGTCTTAGAACCCTAGCCATGGAAGATGAGTGTAGTCATAAAAACCATCAAGATGAAGAAAATGATAGATTTTCGAATCTAGAAGAACAAGTTGTCGATATGTTTCACAACATGGTCCTCCTTATGGTGGCTCTAGCAAACAAGTTTGGAACTTTTGGGGAGGTTGGTAGGTCTAACTCAAAATTGGGATTGGACAAAAAAACAAGAGATTTGAAGGCCCAAAAAAGGAGACAAAAAAAGAGCGAGAGAAACAAAAACCAAGTTCCAATGTCATCACTTTTTCATAATCTTTGTTTAAAATGTCAAAGGAAGTGGAAATCAAACCCTACTAAGGTGAGATTGATGTTGTTAAGTTGAATAATTGGTTACAATAGTTAAAAGTTTATTTTAGTGTCCATAACATAGAAGAAGAGAAAAATATTTCATTTTCCTGATTAAAATAGAGGACCATTCCCTAACTTAGTGGGAAATCCACATAGAGACACTTAGTATAGAGGGTGACACACCAATAACTAAGTGGGAGGTGTTTAAAACACTTATCAAGTCCTATTTCTACCCTTTTGGGTATGTAGAGGATCAGTGGATCAATTGGCATCACTTTAGGCAGAGTCAAAGGAAAAGTGTGCAAAAGTACACCATCGAGTTTAGAAAAATGGAAATTATGTTGGGATATCTCCCAAGAAGCCATACATATTCCTCAAGTATATAGGGGGTCTACATAGTCATTTATGGAAGAAAGTGATGCTCTTTAAACCTAGGACAACTGACAAGGCCTATGTGCAAGAACAATACCTCAAGATATAGGCAATAAGAAATGATAGCTAAATGGTTCCAAATAGAAAGACCACCAAGATGTGTCAAAGGAGGGAAAGAAGAAGTGAAAAGATAAGGAAAATAAGACAACAACCATTGCACATCAATGCAAGGATCCAAACAACTACTACAACCATTTTAATATTGATGGTCACACATAAGATAAGTTTTGGAAGCTAGATTCTAAGATGAATCCAAAGAACCATAAGAAGGAGACCAAGAAGAAGAACCTTCTAGCCATGGATAGAGGCAATATAATAGAGAGAAACTTGGATGTAGATCAAAATATTGTCTGCACTACAATGCATAAGGAAGTGAACCTAAGTATCCTTCGTCATAATGAAGAGAAGGAGATGATTAAACTCTTCCATATTAAGATTCAGGTCAAAATCCAGATTTGAATGTGTATGTTCTATATATTCCACATTAAACTCTTCCATCTGTGTGTTTAATACCTTAAATTCCTTTAAATAATATGCCAGTCACATCCTTTTAAAAAAGTATTCCGTGCTTAATTAAAACATCATAGCTAAAAATATTTTTAAGGGGTTGTCGCACCTCCTGTTATGGCTGGCCTGCAGAGATTTGGAAAATTACCCGTGGAGTCACTGCACCTCCCGTTATGGTTAGCCTGCGGAAATTTGAAAATTTACTCGCGTGTGAAGTGTGCACTAGAGGTCGTTACAAACTTCGAGAGGAGAGCCCTGCAGATATTTGGAGATCGATGCACCCTCTCATCTCATGTTCTATCACCACTGATTTCTTAACCAGATTTAACCACCTCTTCGATGATAGATGTTTGCTTCTCTCTTAATTCGAAAACTTGATGTTTACTGGTCTCACGGATCTCCAACCAAAACCCTCTGATACCACTTGTTCTAATTTGCAAATGCGGAAACACAAATATCATAATTCAAGCACATAATTAAAACACAAAGATTTT
Organism: Picea glauca; assembly: GCA_000966675.3. Classification (NCBI taxonomy): domain Eukaryota; kingdom Viridiplantae; phylum Streptophyta; class Pinopsida; order Pinales; family Pinaceae; genus Picea; species Picea glauca. Next base: position 1,186,307 of record JZKD02S1023397.1, on the reverse strand, counting down.
ACGTGGTTCACCCAAACATTGGGCTATGTCCACCAAGCAGAGGTATCGGTTTTCTTATTATTCAGATCAAGGAGACTACAACAGGATCACACTCATCTCACGCTCATGTCTGTCTCTACGGGCTTACATAAACAATGAACAGATTTAGATTAGTTACATAACTATTTTCTAAACTTGTGCATTCATACCAAATTGGTAGATTTGGTTGAACAAACTAATACAAAATAGGCTCCACTAAATCTTCTCGTATCTACCAAATCTAGGAAATTTGTTGGCATATTCAACAATAAGTAGCACTATCGAAGTTAGGTTGGGCCACATGTTTCTAGAAATTCGACTTCAAAGTGTTCAAAATATGTTCTCTTTAAAGATCAATAGTTGTGTTTCTAGGTGTGTATTGAAGCTTGTCAAGCTTGTCATTGATGAGTAGTGCTTTGTTAGCATGAATATGATGGAATATTCATTGTTCACCCATTAAACGCCTTCCCTAAGGAAGAAGATATACACCATTAAGGCTTCACATATGGTTTCTTCTCGGAAACATGGAGAAATTATGCCAAATTCAAGCAACTTGTTTTACATGCATTGTGTCCCATTATATAGATCGATTTACTCCCAATTCATTTATTCATAGTTCATTATATTATCACTAATGATGACACTATGGAGTGTTGTATATGCACAAAGTATTAAACCATAAAGAGGATAAGGGAGAATGGAATTTGTTCATATTTATATTTACTAATTTGGAATAGATCATTATATAATTTGTCATCTATCTTGGTACTTTATGGGAGGAAAAATTAGAAGAATTGGCCTGCAAGGCCCATTTTAGGAGTAGGTCCTAGTTTGGTGATTTGGAGTCCGACAAATTCCAAAACCTATCTGTGTCATCAAACGACACTTTTTGGGGTCAATTTTTTATGATCTTAGCTTTACACCATTGAATCTATTCTACACACTGTAAGTTTTCCAACGGTACAAAAATCACCTCAATCAGAGTTCATATACTGAAGTTATTCCTCCCACGAGTTGACCTTCCATATTGATCACCATGGTACCAAGCGGATGCCACATTAGCCCTCATTACTCACACATCTGGGGCTAGTCACATGTGGAATTTCAAGAATATTCTTGAGGGTCCAAAACCCTAACATTAATTGAGGGTTGAGGCATGCAAAATTCCCAACCCTAACCCTAGATGGATATCATGTTATGTTAAATACTAGGCCATTAGGAAAAGAAGGGGTTCCATTCTTTCAGTATGGTTATTGTTCCATAGCTGAGCAAAGCATATAAGAATGGGATATTGAAGCATTACATAGGAGGTAGAGGATTCTATAATAGCCATTTAGACCACAATGTCGATGGAAACTACATAGTGAGTACCCCTTTCTTTGTACTTGCATTTCATGACTGAGAAAAAAAGAGTAGAGCATAGGCATCACCTTCTATCTAGGTTTTCTCTCATATCGGGTTTCCTAGCTCACATCTTGAGTTCATTTGTGTGGATGGTGTGTTCATTTGCTTGTTCCTTTCATTTTGGTTTTGGTTATTTCCATAATTTTGAGCACTGTGCTAGTAATATTAAATATGAAATCTAAGGTAATAATCTACATACAAAAATATTTTAGAATATTGTAATATTTGTTGTGATGAAGTGTTTTAGTGGAATATCCATGGAAATTTATAGATCATATTTGTATTAGAGAAATTTCCTTTGGGTTTTTTGTGGGAAGTTGCAATATCTAGGAATTGGTTTAAGAAAGAAGTCTTTGAACCCTAGCCATGGAAGATGAGTGTAGTCATAACAACGCTTGATATGACGCAAAGGAGATATTTTCAAGTCTAGATGAATAAGTTGTTGATCTCTCTCACAACATGGTCCTCCTTATGGTGGCTCTATCAAGCAAGTTCATAATTTTTGGGGAGGTTGGTGGCTCTAACTTAGAAGTTGGATTGGATGAGAAATCAAGAGATAATGAAGGCCCAAAAACAGAGCCAGAGAAAGAGCAATCAAGTTCCAATGTCATCACATTTTCAAAAACTTTGTTTAAAATGTCAGCAAAAGCGGACATCAAACACTACCAAGGTGGTATTGATGTTGTTAAGTTGAATGATTATTTGCAATAGTTAAAAGTTTATTTTAGTATCCATAACATAGAAGAAGAGAAAAATATTTCATTTAGTTGACTGAAATAGAGGACCATGCCCTAACTTAGTGGGAAACCCATATAGAGACACTTAGGCTAGAGGGTGACACACCAATAACTAAGTGGGAGGTGTTTAAAACCCTTATCAAGTCTTATTTCTACCATATTAGGTATGTAGAGGATCAATGGATCCATTGGCATCACTTCAAGTAGAGGCAAAAGCAAAGTGTGCAAAAGTACACCATCAAGTTAAAAAAAATGGCAATTATGTTGGGATATGCCCCAAGAATCCATACATATTCCTCAAGAATCCAGGGGGTCTACATATTCCTTTATGGAAGCAAGTGATGTTATTTAAACCTAGGACAATTGATGAGGCATGTGTGTAAGCGCACTACCTAAAGAATATAGACGATAAAAAATGATAGCCAAATGGTTCCAAATAGAAAGACCACCAAGACGCTTCCAAAGAGGGCAAGAAGAAGTGGAAAGAGAAGGAAATGTAGATGAAAACCATTTCACATTAGTGCAAGGATCCAAACAATCACTACAACCATTGTAACATTGATGGCCACATAGAAGATAAGTTTTGGAAGCTGGATCATGAGTTGAACCCAAAGAACCATAAGAATGAGGCCAAGAAGAAGAACCTGCTAGCCATGGATTGAGGCAACCTAATAGAGAGAAACTTAGATGTGGATGAAAATATTATCTACACTACAATGCACAAGGAAGTGAACCTAAGTAGCCTTCATCATAAGGGAGAGAAGGAGATGACTAAACTATTCCATATTAAGATCCAGATTAATAAGACAAAGTTGGATGCTCTAATCAATTATAATTCATAGGCCAACCTCATAGTAGAAGATCTAGTCAACAAGCTTAGATTGGAAATTCATGATCATCCTAACCCATATCCATTGAGATGGGTAAATAAGGATGTAGAGCTCAAGGTCATTAACTTTGTAAGATCAAATTTTCTATAAGTGCAAACTATATTGATGAAGTGGAGGTAGATGTAGTACCACTTGATATGTATGGTGTAGTTTTTAGAAGCCCCTATATGTATATGAGGGATGCAATCTTCATGAGGAGAGAAAATTAGTACCATTTGATAAAATATGGGAAGTATTTCATCATCAATGCACACAAAAGTAGATCGAATATTTCTCTGGTAAGTGATAACCAAGCCAAGGAATTGAATATTTATAGTAGGAAGTGTGTATTACTTTTCTTAATTGAGAATCAATTAGGTGATGAATTGGTAGAAGTAAAGGCATCTCTAGAGGTATGTACTAAAGAGTATAAAAGTCATTTGGAGGAATTTTTCATGCATATAGATAAGCATTTTAGGATCCTAAAGGGTTACAAACTAAGAGGGAATTAGAGCATGAGATACAATTGTTTCCTGACTCCCCATTGCCAAACATTGGGCTATATGGAAATTTTTTCATATAGGTAGATGAAGTGAAGAAACAATTACAACAGTTGTTGGAGCAGGGAATAATTTGACTAAGCACTTCACTTTTTGGGTCACCTATATTCATAGTACCCAAGAATGATGGGACTTGGTGAATGTGTATGAAATACAAATATTTGAACAAGATTACCCTCAATAATCAGTATCCTTTTCCCATGATTGATGATTTGTTAGATGAATTTCAACATGACATGTACTTTACCAACTTGGATCTCAAATCGAGATACCACTAGGTATGAGTTAAAGAACAAGACACCTAGAAGACTACCTTCGAGACAAGGAAAGTTCTATATGAATGGTTGACAATTCCTTTTGGGTTATCTAATGCACCAACTACATTTATACATTTGATGAATGATGTATTGTGACCCTTGAATCTAGATTCATTTGTGAAAGTGTACTTAGATGATATATTAGTTTATAGCTCTACTTGGGAAGAGAATATCTAATATATCATGTAGGTTTTAGAGACTCTGAAAAAGAATCAACAATTAGCTAACCTTAAGAAATGCTAGTTGTCTTAGAACCCATTGGTGTATTTAGGTACCCTGTGATTGGTGGAGAGGAACTCAAGATAGATCCTATGAAGATGGAGGCCATATTTAAGTGGCCAATTCTTAATGATATCGTTGAAGTAAGGAACTTTGTTGGAGTAGCACATTACCTATAGAAGTTTATAACATCCTTTTCAGTTGTGGCTATGCCATTTCATGCCATAATAGCGAGTGGTAAGAATTTCTAGTGGGAAAAGAATAAACACAAATATTTTTATTAGCTAAAACATAAGATTAATCAAGCACCGGTTTTTGTATTGCCTAATTTGTAGAATTGTTTTGAAGTGGAGATGGATGCAAGAGGATATGATATGGGAGTAGTCTTGATTCAATGATGCAATTCAATGTGTTATCATTCTAAAATGTTTCATGGTGGATTGTTAATTTCTGTTATATATGATTAGGAATTATACACCCCATATCAAGTACATGGTCTTCACTAAGTGAACCTGTGACATAGTACATCCATACATGGAATATTAAAGAATACCCCTAATTTCATTAGATATTGATAAATACCTCCCAAAATCCTTTTGTTGAACCCCCAATACATATTTCCAACAAAAAATCTCTTAACTTTTACTAGATACCCCTTTTATACCCCTAATACCTATAGATCCCCAATACCCTACCCACTCATAATCTAAACAACATCACCTCAAACGACATTACACATTTATCCAATCTACAAGATCAAAAACACACTGTAATATACAATATTTTAATATATTTTAACATCACATCCTTTACCTCAAAAGACATTACACATTTATCAGATTTACAAGATCAAAAACACACTCTAATATAAAATATTTTAACATCTTTTTACATCACATCCTTTACTTTTTCTGTTTAAAAGAATAGGAACTAAAAAAACCCCGCTTAATGAACGTTTACTTTTTCTATTTAAAAATCAAGAAATAAAAAACGCGACCTTCTCAACTTAATCTGCGTCTAGATCCATGATGGCATTTTATAACAACCCTTTCACATGGCTCTGAAGGAACCTTCTTGATTTAGTTGTTTTTTGTTGTTTTACCGGATTACTTTGTTTTTAAAGAAAATCATATACAAAACATGATATGTACACAAATTTAATTAAAGAAATTAAATTAATATATTCTATATTATGCTCAAATAAAATAGTTAAATTATCATTATTATATATCAAAGTGCCGGAACAGTAAATTGAATGGAACTACAATATTTATAAATATAATAAATATATTATAAAAATAATATAAATATAATAATAAATAATATATTAGATAATAAATATAATATAAGTATAATAATGTATAATAATAAATACATAATATAACTTTTTATATTTACATGTGGTGATTGATGAAATTCATTGATTATGTAATTAATTTTACATATTGAAAGACGTGAAGGGAGCAATAACACTTCAATTTTATTAACCAATTAGAAATGAGAAACACAAATATTTTTATTATATCCAAAAATATATATTTGTTTCAATATGTTAAATATTACAATGCATACACAAATTTATGGTAAAAGACAAATTAATGTCACATCAAAAGCAAACTCATTGCTATAGTCCCATGGCATGGACTAATAACCTTTTAGTGTAACTGTTATAAGTTTTTGTTTTTACACTGCTGGCTACATGAAGTGGCTTCCTCAACTTTAATATTCCGAATTTAGTGGTACAACAATGTGGTCCATTAATTTGAAAGTTGCATTTTGAATTTCAATGCTCGGATTTCATTGTCTTCAATACATGGCCAGTTCATATAAATGCAATGACTGTGTGTATATCTAGATGAGCGTTGGCTAAACGTTTTATTTTTGAGATTTTTGACCTAAATTCAGCCATGTAAATCTGAATAAAATTGTTTATTTTTGTTATTTAAATTGTATTTTTTAATGTATAAATGGATTCATCATGTTGGAAATTCCTGAAACACTTGGATTATACAAACTTAGTCACTTAAATATGCAGATCCAGTCATTCTTCACCAGATTTTAGACAAAATCAAATGGAAAAAATCACTGAAAAACTGTTAAAAAATAAAACGTTTAGAATACTGCTATGTAGATGTATATGTATAGATCCATTGAACAATGCATCACAGTCAACGTAAACGTGGGCGTTGTAAATATCAAAACACCAAGTTTTGTGCTTAAAAAAATGTGAACAAATTAATGTGGACGCGCATTCATCGTGATTTACGTGCAACTACCGAGGTCAATATTCAAAAGAAGCCAGAGAACAGTTGGTAAAGGCGCTATGAACGAGTATACTTCCTCGATGGGCAAATAGGAAATGCCGAAATGAATGCAGAGGATATATAGAAAATGAGGTAAGGAGAAGGGTCATTAGGTTGTGATCCAAGTTTGATGGAGAAGTTCTAAATGAAGTCTTTTTAATTACAATTATTTTAATTATTTATATGTAATAATGGATTTTTACAATTAGGTGGTGGCAATATTTATTTGGGATTAGGAAAGGAGTTTGAGTTGAGATGAAAATTTAGGATAGATCAAAGTTACTAACAGGTCAAAGAAGTCATACATTTGTATCATGGAAGAGATATTCAAAGGAGAACTTTAAGGATTTGGAATATATAAAACATGTACACTAAAGGATGTGGAATATATAGAACATACACATTTAAATCTGGACTTTGCATCAATGTAATTTTGAGCAATAAGTAGCAATGTTGAAAGTTAGGTTGGGTTACATGTTTTTAGAAATCCCACTTCAAAGTGTTCAAAATATGTTCTCTTTAAAGATGAAAAGTTGTGTTTCTAGGTGTGTATTGAAGCTTGTCACTAATGAGAAGTGCTTTGTTAGCATGAACATGATGGAATGGAATGTTAATTGTTCACCCATTAAATGCTTTCCCTAAGGAAGAATGACTACACCATTAAGGCTTTACTTATGGTTTCTTCTCCAAGACATGGAGAAAATTATGTCAAATTCAAGTAACTTGTTTTACATGCATTGTGTTCCATTATATAAATTGATTTACTCCTAATTCAATTCAATTAGAGGTAGTTCATTATATTATCACTAATGATGACGCTATGGAGTGTTGTATATGCAAAAAGTATTAAACCATAAAGAGGATAAGAGAGAATTAAATTTGTTCATATTTATATTTATTAATTTGGAATGAATCATTATATAATTTGTCATCTATCTTGGTACTTATGGGAGGAAAAATTAGAAGAATTGACTTGTAGGGCCCATTTTAGGCTAGGTCCCAATTTGGTGATTTGGAGTCTAAAAAATTCCAAAATCTATTTGAGGCATCAAATGACACTTTTTGGGGTCAAATTTTTATGATATTAGTTTTACCCCCTTGAATCTATTATACACATTGTAAGTTTTCCAATGGTGCAAAAATCACCTCAATGAGAGTTCGTATATAGAAGTTATGCCTCCCGCAAGTTGACCTACCTTGTTGACCACCATGGTACCGAGTTGATGCCACATTAGCCTTCATTACTCACACAAATGGGGTTAGTCACATGTGGAATTTCAAGAATATTCTATAGGGTCCAAAACCCTAACACTAATTGAGGGCTAAGGCATGCAAAAGCCCTAACCCTAACCCTAGATGGATATCAATCTATGTTAAATACTAAGCCACTAGGAAAGGAATGGGTTCCATTCTTTTGGTATTGTTATTGTTCCATAGTTGAGCATAACATATAATAATGGGATATAGAATCATAACAGAGGAGGTAGAAGATTCTATATCAACCATTTAGACCACAATGTCCATGGAAACTACACAGCGAATGCCCCTTTCTTTGTACTTGCATTTCATAATTGAGAAAAGAGAGTACAGCATAGGCCTCACCTTCTAGCTATGTTTTCTCTCATATTGTGTTTCCTAGCTCACACCTTGTGCTCATTTGTGTGGACAGTGTGTTCACTTTCTTGTTCATTTCATTTTGGTTTTGGTTATTTCCATAATTTTGAGCACTATGCTAGTAATATTAAATCTGATATCTAAGGTAATAATTCGCATAATAAAATATTTTAGAATATTGTAAAATTTGTTGTGATGAGGTGTTTTAGTGGAATATCCATGGCAGTTTATAGATCATGTTGGTATTAGAGTGATTTTCTTTGGGTTTTTTTGTGGGAAGTTGCAAGATCTAGGAATTGGCTTAAGATAGAAGTCTTAGAACCCTAGCCATGGAAGATGAGTGTAGTCATAAAAACTCTCGAGATGAGGAAAATGATAGATTTTCGAATCTAGAAGAACAAGTTGTTGATATGTCTCACAACATGGTCCTCCTTATGGTGGATCTAGCAAACAAGTTTGGAAATTTTGGGGAGGTTGGTGGCTCTAACTCAAATTTGGGATTGGAAAAGAAATCAAGATATTTGAATGCCCAAAAAAGGAGACAAAAAAAGAGCCAGAGAAACAAAAACCAAGTTCCAATGTCATCACTTTTTCATAATCTTTGTTTAAAATGTCAACGTAAGTGGAAATCAAACCCTACTAAGGTGAGATTGATGTTGTTAAGTTGAATCATTGGTTGCAACAATTAAAAGTTTATTTTAGTGTCCATAACATAGAAGAAGAGAAAAATATTTCATTTTCCTGACTAAAATAGAGGACATTCTCTAACTTAGTGGGAAAGCCACATAAAGACACTTAGTCTAGAGGGTGACACACCAATAACTAAGTGGGAGGTGTTTAAAATCCTTATCAAGTCCTATTTCTACCCTATTGGTTATGTAGAGGATTAGTGGATCCATTGGCATCACTTTAGGCAGAGGCAAAGGCAAAGTGTGCAAAAGTACACCATCGAGTTTGGAAAAATGGAAATTATGTTGGGATATCTCCCAAGAACCCATACATATTCCTCAAGTATCTAGGAGGTATACATAGTCATTTATGGAAGAAAGTGATTCTCTTTAAACCTAGGACAACTGACAAGGCCTATGTGCAAGAACGATACCTCAAGAATATAGGCAATAAGAAATGATAGCTAAATGGTTCCAAATAGAAAGACCACCAAGATGCTTCGAAGGAGGGAAAGAAGAAGTGGAAAGAGAAGGAAAATAAGACAACAACCATTGCACATCAATGCAAGGATCCAAACAACTACTACAACCATTTTAATATTGATGGTCACACATAAGATAAGTTTTGGAAGCTAGATTCTAAGCTGAATCCAAAGAACCACAAGAAGGAGACCAAGAAGAAGAACCTTCTAGCCATGGATAGAGGCAACCTAATAGAGAGAAACTTGGATGTGGATTGAAATATTGTTTGCACTACAATGCATAAAGAAGTGAACCTAAGTATCCTTTGTCATAATGAAGAAAAGGAGATGATTAAACTCTTCCATATTAAGATTCAGGTCAAGAAGACAAAGGTGGATGCTTTAATCGATTCTTGTTCATAGGAAAGCCTCATAGTAGAAGATCTATTCAACAAGCTTAGATTGAAAATTCACAATCATCTTAACCCATATCCATTGAGATGGGTAAATAAGGATGTAGAGATCAAGATCATTAAACAATGTAAGATCATTTTTTCTGTAAGTGCATACTATATTGGTGACATGGAGGTAGATGTATTACCACATAATGTTTGTGGTGTATTTTTTAGAAGCCCCTATATGTATACGAGGGATGTAATATTCATGAGGACAGAAAACTAGTACCACCTGATCAAGGATTGGAAGTATTTCATCATCAATGCACACAAAGGTAAATCCAAAATTTCTCGGGTAAGTGCCAAACAAGCCAATAAATTGAATATTTCTAGTAGGAAGTTTGTATTGGTTTTCTTAAGAGAGAATAAACTAGGTGATGAATTGGTAGAAGTAAAGGCATCTCTAGAGGGATGTACTAAAGATTACAAACATCATTTGGGGGAGTTTTTGCATGCATACGGACAAGCATTTCAGGATCCTAAAGGGTTACAAACTAAGAGGGAAGTGGAGCATGAGATATAGTGGTTTCCTTACTCCTCATTTCCAAATATAGAAAGTATGTCTTTATGGTATATGAATGAAGAAACAATTACATCAGTTGTTGGAGAAGGGAGTAATTTGACTAAACACTTCACTTTTTGGGTCACCTATCATCATAATACCTAAGAATGATGGGACTTGGTGAATGTGTATCAACTACAAATATTTGAACAAGATTACCCTAAAGAATTAGTATCCTCTTCCTATTTGTTATATGAAATGAAACATGCCATGTACTTCACCAACTTGGATCTCAAATCGAGATACCACCAGGTACGAGTTAAAGAAGAAGACACCTAGAAGACTACCTTCAAGACAAGGCAAGGTCTATACGAATAACGGGTAATGCCTTTTGGTTTGTCTAATGCACCAACTACATTTATCCATTTGATGATTTGTATTATTTTTAGAACTAAATGAAAGCAGAGATATTACAATGAAATACACATAAAAATTGCCAGAAACAGAGAAATACAACAATACATGATTTCTATTAATGAAAGAAATGTACAGAGACTATAAGAATATAGAGTGCAAGACTCACTAGAATGGTGGTAGCTTTATCTCTGAGAAGAGATGTGACAGCTACACTCATTCACACGAACATGATTACAATGAGGCTTTGAAGGCCTTTTTATGATAAACATGAATGCCAAAACCCGAGACATCCAAAAACCTAACCTAGGAGATGAAGCGCAAAGTCATGTGGGCCCCGTTGGGGTAGGTCAGTACATTAACTTCTCAGGGTCATAACTTTTGCATAATATCTTTGTTTTAGGCCCGTGCTAGCCCATTGGAAATGTATTTTCGAGAACTACACATTATTCCATCAAACTATGACTTCGTCTACACTTTGACTGTGACAAGCCAAGAAAACACTGTTTAGAGCCCCAAAATGGCCCTGGAAGTACAAAAAGATGTACTGACATAAAAAATTCCAAAATAAGCCAATTGGAATAGGTGGGTGGCCAACAATATCCACCTAGATTCTACCTAGGGCTTCAGGACAACCCCGTAAGTGCAAAAGCCACAATTACAAAGAAATGTCCCCATTACAAAGAAACATGTTGAACTGAAAATTGTCAAGATGAGCCAGTTGGAATTTGGAATAGGTGGGTGGCCACCAATATCCACCTGGATCAATCCTCCCCCCTTGGGAAGAAATGGCCTCCATTGCGCTGAGTGCCCGGGGAAGAGGAGAAAGCGTTTTCTGAATCTGAATCTTGGTGAGATGCGTGCATTGTTGTAGAAATTCCGTTGCGTGTTCTGTGGAAGGTTGCCATGAACCTGTTGCTCGCAGGGTTGAATATGTTCCACCAACCTATTGTCTCTGGGATTGACTGGGCATTATGTAGGCACCATTGTAGGTGAAGAAACAATATATTCTTTATCTTCTGCAATCTACTTCTGCTGAATATAAGATGTTGAGGCTACAATGGTTGTAGTGGCCTTCTGTGCATCCTTTGAACAGACTGTGAAGAGGATGAATTTTTCAGTATGAGAGATTACTTTGTGGCATTTTTTTGGTGGAACAATAGTCAAAACTACCTCTGGTATCCTGTAGAGCTGACCCCCCAGAGTAATAATGACACTACGAGGTCGAGACTCATAAACAAAATGACGTTTCCACATATATGGTTGGCCCAAAACATCATCACAGACATCAAGATGGGAAACATCACACACTACCTTATACTTGAAGGGTTGGATGCCATATCATAGGTGACATTGCTGGCTGACATGGAGATATCGTCCCTGGCGAAGCCACTCGATGTTGTATGGTTGCGGGTGTGGTGTTGTTGACAATCCCAACTGTTTGATGACCTCAGTTGAGATGAGGTTCTTCTGGATACCGCTATCAACAATGAAATGCAACAGGATCCCCTTCACCCACATCTGTGAATGGAAGAGGCATTCCCCCTCTTCAGGATCTACTAATTCTTCTGGTTGAATTGTTGCGGTCACGACAGTAACAATAAGGTCTACGTCGACGATCTGTCTATTTTCATTATTTTCTGGATCATATTCTGAATCAGGGTTCAACTCCTTGTCTTTGACCTCGACCACCAATGAATGTTTTGAGCGACATTCATCGGTGTTGTGCCAGGGGATTTTGTGGAAGATGCACCACTTCCCAGTGTCATTCTTTGTCTTTCCTTTACCCTTATTTTCTTGTGTGTTGGACTGGTTGTCAGAAGGTCGTTAGTTAGGGATATCTTTACCATGCTTTGGTTGTTGCGAATTTGCAGACCCAAACTCCCATTTGTTCCGGTGCCTAAATTTTTGCTCGATTTTGACAACATATCGATAGGAAACTGCCAATGATGAGATATTTAGGAAATCCATTTAAGTTTGGATGGACCTATGTAGATCCCCACTGTATTTCAGAACCAGATGTTGCTCAGAGTCTTTGATACCCATCTTGGTGAGCAAGGTATGGAAATTATTTGTGAACTCTGACACTATTTGTCTCTTCTCTTACCACAGTGTGGTCCATCTCATGTATTGTTCTTCATAGTTATCAATAGGGTAGTATTGTTCCTTGACCGCATCCACAAAAAATCCCAAGTGGGCTCGAGCCCATATATTCTAGATTCCTTCGTGGAACTTTTCTCCCAGTAATTTTCCCACCAATGTTTGACATGGTGGACATCCTTGAGGAGTGTGAAGGTGATATTTTCTCTGTCGAAAAAATTGTGAACAAAGAAATAACCTTCTAGTAGATTCAACCATTTTTCTAAGGCATCTACATTTATCTGACCTTCAAATACGAGAATATCAAAATTAACTAGTACCTTGAAGGGAGAGGTTCCTCCAAAGTGGTCGCCTTATGAATATGCGCCTTTTTCTATCGTCATATGTTGAAGGATGTGGGAAAAATTCTCCATCATTTCATGCCTTTGTCGTGCGAGAGCTTGCTCAAGAAATAGATTAATATAATCTTCTTCTTCGATGTTTTTCTTTTCTGCTACCATAGAGGGTTTCTTGGGCGTGCAAGAGCAATTTTCCTCAAGAGATACAAGCGCGAGACCCAACTTGATATACTTGGACCTCGTCGGGGACATGCACTAAAAATGATCAAGAGAAGCCTGCTCTGATACCACTGATCCATATTATTTTCAGAACAAAATGAAAGAAGAGATATTACAATGAAATACACATAAAAATTGCTAGAAATAGAGAAATACAACAATACATAATATATATTAATGAAATAAATGTACAAAGACTGTAAAAATATAGAGTGCATGACTCGCTAGAATTATGGCAACTTTGTCTCTGAGAAGATATGTGATGACTACGCTCATTCGCAAGAAGATAATTAAAATGAGGCTCCGATGGCCTTTTTATGATAAACATGAATGCCAAAACCCTAGACATCCAAAAACCTGACCCTAGGAGATGAAGGACCAAAAGTCATGTGGGCCCCGTTGGGGTAAGTTAGTACATTAACTTCTCGGGATCGTAACGTTTGCATACAATCTTCGTTTTAGGCACGTGATAGCCCGTTGGAAAGGTATTTCCGAGAACTATGCATTATGTCATCAAACTCTAACTCCATCTACACTTTGACTGTAGAAATACAAGAAAACACTGTTTAGAGCCCCAAAATGGCCCTAGAAGTACAAAAAGATGTACTGACATGAAAACTTCCAAAATAATTCAGTTGGAATAGGTGGGAAGCCACCAATATCCACCTGGATTTTGTGTAGGGCTTCAGAACAACCCCATAAGTGAAAAACCTACAATTAAAAATAAATTTCCCCATTATAGAGAAACACGTTGAATTGAAAACTATCAATATGAGCCAGTTGGAATTTGGAATAGGTGGGTGGCCACCAATATCCTCCTGGATCATTTTATGAATGATGTATTGTGTCTAGATTAATTTGTGATAGTGCACTTAGATGATGTATTGGTTTATAGCTCTACTTGGGAAGAGAACATCTAACATCTCATGTAGGTTTTAGAGACACTAAAAAAGCACCAACTATTGTCTAACCTTAATAAATATGAGTTGTCTTAGCAGCCATTGGTGTATTTAGGGTATGTGATTGGTGGAGAGGAACCCAATATAGATCCCACGAAGATGGATACCATCTTTGAGTGACCAATTCTTACTAATATCACTAAAGTAAGGAGCTTTGTTGGGGTAGCACAACATCTATAGAAGTTTATAATGTCCTTTTCAGTTGTAGCTATGCCACTTCATGCCATAATACAAGCCAGTGGTAAGAGTTTATAGTGGGAAAAGAATCAACAAAAATATTTTTATTAGCTAAAAAAAAAGATAATTCAAGCACTAGTTTTTGCATTGCCTAATTTGTAGAAGCATGTTGAAGTGGAGACAAATGAAAGAGAATATGCTATGGTAGTCTTGATTTGGGGAGATAATTCAATGTGTTATCATTCTAAAATGTTTCATGGTGTATTCTTGATCTCCCCTACATATGATAAGAAACTCTACACCCTATTTCAAGCACAAGGTCTTCACTCAATGAATCTGTGACATAGCACATTCATTCATGGAATATTAAAAAATACCCCTAATTTCACTAGATATTGATAAATACCTCCAAAAATCCTTTTATTGAACCCCCCTCCCAATACATCTTTCCAACAAAAAATCCCTTACATTTACTAGATACCCCTTTTATACCCCCCAATACCTAAAAATCCCCTAGTACTATACACCTCCCCCCCAATACCTATAAATCCCCTTTACGAATGAATGTGATAAGATATTGGTCAAAAAGGTGAAGCCCCTATGGGTTCAATTTGTTGAGTGAATGAACTATTTGATGGGAAAGGAAACCATTACCCACATTGACCACTAGCCACTCCATTATTTGCAGGCCCAAAGTAAGCTTCAACAAACCAAACATTACAATTGGATGGGGGTTTTGAAACAATTTCATCTAGTCATCAAATACAAGAAGAGACGCAGTAATAAGTTGGCATACATGCTTTCAAGTCCAACCACATCCAATATTATAGATTTGGGAACTATTATGAACATAGATCCTTTTACCCATGATGCATATAAAGAGGCATACATGGAAGATGAGGACTCTAAAGAGGTGTTTCAAAAGTTTTAGGGCCAAATTTGTGTAGAAGAAGGTGGCAATAAGGCTAACTATTATCTCTAGAATGGGTTTCTCTACAAGTTAGACAAGACGTATGTTCCTAAAGCTAAAAGATTGCATCTTATCATAGAGTCTCACACCTCCAAGGTTAAAGTACATTTTGGTATTGGGAAGAAATTTGTCAACTTACAAAGGTATGTGTAATGGCCCAAAATGCAAGAATATGTAGCTTGGTTTATTAGAGGATGCATACTTTGTTATACCAACAAGCCCAATAACATAAATAAAGTTTTATAACTTCCCTTACCTATACCCACTAGACCCTAGGATAACATCTCCATGGATTTTCTAGGTGGTTTTCCAACAACTAGAAAGAGACATGATGATCCATGAGGATCTCGATGGCCATCCACATTTTCCACTGAATCAACTTTTTCGAGTATGTGGTTTTGATAAACCATGAAATTCACCCTTTTAATGGGGCACGTAATGTAAGGCCATTTCCATTTGTTAACTATAGTCATCATATGTACATGCCTACAATGTTAATGCATTGGATCCCATTAGGACTCCACAGTTAAGTGATCTTGGGCTAGAGTATTATTGGGATGGGTGACCTCTTGGGATGTCCTAGCGTTTTACATGCCTAGGGAATTTTGTAAACTTAAATCAATTTATCCCACATGCATCATGGGAATTATTCTCCTCTCACTCTCTCATATATAATATAGGTGAAGGATTTCCTTTGAGCATGAAATGGAGTATGATGTAATTCTTATTTGTGAATGAGTGCAATTGACATCTTTTTCTCTTCAATGATAACCTACCATCATCTTTTTCTCTTCAATGATAATCTACCACCATTCTAGCCAGTTTGTGTTCTACAATGTTTTTCTATTTTATTCATTAATAGAAGTTGGGTTTCACTGTATTTACTATTTCTGTATTTTATGCTATAGTTTTGTTCGTATCTCATTGCATTCCCAACATGATCTGGATCAGTGGTATCAGAGTAGTTTTTTCCTTGTAACTTCTCAGATCATGTCCTCGATGAGGTCATGGTGTATATAGTTGGGTCTCGAGCTAGTTTCTCTTGAGGAAAACCACTCTCACCAAACCAAGCGTCCTCCCATGGTGGAATAAAAGAAATATGAAAGAGCAGGAGATGCTTTCAATACATTGCTCGAGAAATCCCTTGCACAAAAAAGGAATGAGATGATGGACAACTTCGTTGAGATCCTTCGACGACTACCAATGGTGGTTAAGGCATATTGAACAAGAAGCCATTTCGAAAGTACGACACCCTTCAAGGTACAAGTTAATTTTGATATCCCCTTATTTGAAGGCCAAATAGATGCAGATGCTCTAGAAAAATGGTTGAATCTACTAGAAGGTTATTACTTTGTCCAAAAAAATTTCGATGGAGAAAATATCACCTTTGCACTCCTTAAATACCTTCCCCATATCAAATCTTGGTGGGAAGGTTACTAGGATAGGTACACCACAGATGAATCTACACAATTCGGGAGAGAACCAAATTCAAAAACCTTTGTGGATGCTTTCAAGGAGGATTTCTACCTTATTGGAAGCTATGATGATTAGTATATGAGATGGACAACTTTGCATCAGGAAAGATACCAGTCAGTGCTAGAGTACACTAACCAATTCCATATATTACACTTAAATTTGGGTATCAAAGACTCCAAGAAATACCTGGATCTAAAGTACCGCAGTGGCATACATAGGTACATCAAAAAATATATGGATTTCTTGGGCATCTTGTCATTGGGAGATGTTTATCGATATGCAGTCAAAATCAAGTAGAAATTCAAGCAGCAGAGTAAGCAAGAGTTTGGGTTTGAAAATACTCCACAACAGAAGCATCACAAAGGCAACCCTAACTCACAGAATGAAGGACAGAGCAAGGAGATTCAATCTCAAGAAAATCAGTCCAAGTTGTTGGCTAAGAAAGGTGATGGGAAGTCGAAGAAGGACATCAAAAAGTGGTGCGAGTTCCTCAAAATCCCCTGGAACAACACTAATGAATGTCGCTCAAAACGGTCATTGGTGACTGAGCTCGAAGAAAAAGAATCAGAACCTAACTTGGACTTTGATTCAAAGCACAATAAAGGGAAACATATCATCAATGCATAACCCACTCCCACAAAAATACAACCAGAAAGAACTAGAGGATCCTCAGTAGGCAGAGTTCCTATTCCTCTCACATATGTGGGGAAATGGAACCCCACTGCATTTCATTGTTGACAGTGGGAGTCAGAAGAACCTAATCTCAGTTGAGGTCTTCAAGAGATTGAATCTGCCAACGATGCCACATCCCCAACCATATACCATCAGATGGTTTATTTGGGGACAAGAAATCTGCATCAGGCAGCAATGTCTCCTATCTTATGACATCAATCCCTTCAAGGATGAGGTGCAATGTGACGTTTCCCTACTTGAAGTTTGTGATGCTCTTTTAGGACAACTATATATGTGAAAACATCATGCTATCTATGATTCTTTTCCATGTAGTGTCATTGTTACTCTAGGAGGTCAACTCTGCAAGATACCAGAGATAGTTATAACTACTACCATTTCATTGATATCGACAAAACAATTCCACAAAGTAATCTTTCAGACCATAATTTTTTCCCTCTTCACAATCTAGTCAAAAGGTGAATAGAAGATCACTGCGACCGCTATGACCTCAACCCATGACCTTTCTATACAATAGAAGCAGTTCAACAAGATTGTAGAGGAGAAAAAAGATATATTTTCACTTATGGGGGTGCCTCTACACTGCCAGGTCAAGAATTCCATTGAATTGGTTCCCAGTTCTCCCTTACCCAATGGTCCAATATATAGACACTCCCTTCTAGAGAATAATAGTCTTTCATATGTTTAGCATAACTCTATTTGCGAAATCCCTTTTCAGGTATGCTTGGGGTTTCATCAATTAGACCACGTTCATATAGCTCTTCCTACCATGTCTTCACTAACATATTCCTCCTGCACTTAGACCAAGGAAGATCGTTCAACCATATTTTTTGAACGGATTCAATACCTCCAACAAGCCAATGCCAAGTATAGGCAGGACAACTATTTCAACAAGGAAAGTGACTCACCAAGGTTCAGATTCAACAAAAAATTCCCCATATCCTGAGGGAACTTGATGGAATGGGGACAATTGATTCTTAAAGGGAAAGGACTAATCCAGGTGGATCTCAGTGGCCATCCACCTTTTCCACTGAATCAACTTTCTCGAGCCTATGGTTTTGATAAACCATGATGTTCACCCTTTTGATGGGGAATGTAATGTAATTCCATATCCATTTATTAATTACAACCATCATATGTAAATTCCTACAATGTTAATGCACCGGATCCCATTAAAACTCCATAGTTAAGCGTGCTTGGGCTAGAGTAGTACTGGGATGGGTGATCTCACTGGAATTCCTAGTGTTTTACATGCCTATGACATTTTGTAAACTTAGATAAATTATTCTCCTCTCACTCTCTCATATATAATAGAGGTGAAGGATGTCCTTTGAGAATACAATGGAGTGTGATGTAATGATTATTTATGAATGAGTGCAATTGGCATCTCTTTCTTTTCAATGATAAGCTACCATCATTCTAGCCAGTTTGTGTTCTACAATGTTTTTATATTGTATTCATTAATAGAATTTGGGTTTCACTATATCTCTGTGTTCTCTACTATAGTTTTGTTTGTATTTCATTTTGTTCCTAGCACAATTTGGATAGAGGCTCACACCTCCAAGGTTATAGTACATTTTGGTGTTGGGAAGAAAGTTGTCAAGTTACAGAGGTATGTGTAATAGCCCAAAATGCAAGAATATGTAGCTTGGTTTATTAGAGGATGCATACTTTGTTGTACTAACAATCCTGATAATAGAAAGAAAGGTTTATAACATCGCTTGCCTATACCCACTAGACCCTAAGATAACATCTCCATGGATTTTTTGGGTGGTTTTCCAACAACCAAGAAGAGACATGAACACATGTTTGTGGTAGTTGATAGGTTTATCAAGATATGCATTATTATGCCTTGTAAAAATACCATCAAAGGAAAAGAAACACCAAACATGTTCATTGAAAAGGTTTGGGTTCACTTTTGGATACCTGGGAGCATCATCTCAAATAGGGATACCATATTTCTTAGTGTCTTTTGGACTAAACTTTGGGAGAAGATGGACACCAATTTGACTCAGATATACAACTTTCAAACATAAGTAGTCAATAAGATATTGGTTCAACTTTTGATGCATTATAATCAAAAGCATCCAAAGACCTAGGATACAAATTTTATTTATATTTGACACTCTTATAACATATAAGTACACACTTCTACTAGTAAGTTGCCTTTTGAAAATTCTTTTGGGTATTTGTCACTATCACCCTTGGATGTTGTATAAGGACAACAAGGAGGAGTGATGGAACACATCACAGGAGATGCATTGAAAGAAGAAAAACATGTTGAAAAGATTAGGAGAATACATCAAAGTACAAGAGAAATTGAAGAAGTCATGGGAAAATTACAAGGCCTGACATGACCCAGATTATTTTGAGAACAAAATGAGAGAAAATAAAATATAACAGAGAACAAAGAAATACAATGAAACCTAACTTCTATTAATGAATAATATATAAAAACACCATAGAACACAAAATGGAAGAATGGGGTATCTTATCTCTGAAAAGAAAGAGATGGTGGCTACAATTCATTTGCAACAAGATTTACATCACACTCAATTGCATGCTTAAATATCCTCCTTTACCTCAATTATATATGAGAGAGTGAGAGGAAAACAATTCCCATCATGCATGTGGGATAAATTGGTCGGTCACCCATTCCAGTACTACTCTAGCCCAAGTGTGCTTAACTGTGGAGTTCCAATTGGATATGTTGCATTAACACTATGTTGTAGGCATGTACATAACACCACCAGGAAATCATTACATGATGTATATAATTAACAAATGAAGATGGCATTACATTCCATTCCCCATCAAAAGGGTGAATATCATGGTTTATCAAAACCATGGGCTAGAAATGTTGATTCAATGGAAAAGGTGGATGGCCACCGAGATCCACTTGGATCATTCCTCCCCCCTTAGGAAGCAATATTCCCCATTGTGTCAAGTTACCTTAGGAGATGGGGAAACTTCTGTTGAATTTGAACCTTGGTGAGTCACTTTCCTTGTTGAAATAGATTTCCTTCTTGTACTTTTCTTCTGGAAGGTTGTATTGAACCTGTTGGAGGTGTTGGATCCATTCAACATATCTGGATACATGATCTCTCTTGGTCTGAGTGTGGGAGGACTCTATAGATGAGGATGCAACAAGAAGAGATATATCAATGGGGGATAATGGTGGGAACCCCAAGCACATCTGAAAAGGGTTGTGGCCAATAGAGCAGTGTTGAACATATGGAAGAATCTCATATCTTCATGCTCCTCTACAGTCTTGTCGAATTGCTTCTTCTGAATAGAAACATATTGGGCCGAGGTTGTAGTGATTGTAATGACATTATGTTCACCATTTGATTGGATTGTGAAGAGGGAAAACTTTGTGTTCTGATAGATTACTTTGCAGCATTGTTTTTTCAATATCAATGAAGTGGCAGTAGTCAAAGATACCTATGGTACCCTGTAGAGATGACAAGACTCATAGATAACGTGACATTTCCACATATATGGTTGTCCTAAAAGAACATAATAGACTTAAAGTGGGGAAACATCACACACTACCTCATCCTTGAAGGTCTTTATGCCATAGGATAAGTGACACTACTGGCTAACACATATGTCTCATCCCCAAATCAACCATTTGATGGAGTATGGTTGGAGGTGTGGCATTGTTGGTAGCATAAATCTCTTGAAAAACTAAATCGAGATCAGGTTCTTCTGACTCTCGATGTCAATAATGAAAGGTAGTGGGGTCCCCTTTACCCACATCTGTGAGTGGAAGAAGTGCTCCCCCTCCTCAAAATCCTCTGGTTCTTCTGGTTGTATTGTTGTGCCGCGATGGTAGCAGTGGGTTCGACATCGATGATCTGTTTCCATTTATTGTGCTCAGAATCAAAATTTGAGACATGTTCTAAATATTTTTCTTTGATCTCAACCACCAATGGCTATTTCGAGTGACATTCATCAGTGTTGTGCCAGGGGATTTTGTGGAACACACACCACTTTTTGGTGTCTTTCTTAAAATTCTTGTTAGCCTTTTTTTCATGTGTATTGGACTGGATCTCTTGAGGTTGGACTTCCTTGCTGATATTTCCTTCATTCTATGAGTTAATGTTTCCTTTTCCATGCTTTTGTTGAGGCATATTTTCAAACCCGAACTCCCACTTACTCGCTTGAATTTCTGCTCAATTTTGACTGCATATTGATAAGTAGCTCTTAGTGAAGATATGTCCAAGAAATCCATCTCTATTTGGATGTACCAATCCATACCACTACGGTACTTCATAACTAAGTGTCACTCAGATTCTTTGATACTCAGCTTTGAGTGCAAGGTATGAAAGATGTTAGTGTACTCTAGCAAAATCTAGTCTCTTTTCTGACATAGAGTCATCCATCTCATGTATTGGTCATCATATTTTATGACATGGTAGAACTCCTCCTCTAGGGCATCTACAAAAGCCTCCCAGGTGGGTTCTCTCCCAAATGTTGTAGATTCATCTACAGTGAACCTCTCCCAGTAACCTACCCACCAAGCTCCAACATGGAGAAGGGATTTAGGGAGCGCAAAGGTGATATTTTCACTATCAATTTTTTTTTGGACAGAGTAATGAATTTCTAGCAAATTCAACCATTTTTATAGAGCATCTACATCTATCTGGACTTCAAATAAGGGGATATCAAAATTGACTTATTCCTTTAAGGGTGTCACACATCCAAAATGGTTGCTTGTCAAATATGCCGTGTTCACCGCCATCGGTAGTCTTTGAAGGATCTGAGCAATGTTTTCCATCATCTCGTTCCTCTTTCGCATGAGGGATTCATCGAGCAACGTCTTGAAAAGATCTCCTGCTCTATCATCTCTCTTTTCTTCCGCCATGGGAGGTTGATTGGGCTAGAGAGAGTGGTTGTCCTAAAGTAAAACTAGCTCGAGACCCAACTCTCCATACCCTGACCTTGTCATGGACCTACTCTAATAAATGACAAGGATCAGACTACTCTGATACCACTGATCTGGATTATTTTGAGAACAAAAGGAGACAAAATAAAAAATATAACAGAGAACACATAAATACAATGAAACCCAACTTCTATTAATGAATAAGATAGAAAAAAATTGTAGAACACAAAATGAAAAAATGGGGTAGCTTATCTCTGGAAAGAAAGAGATGTTGGCTACGCTTCATTCACAACAATCTTTACATCACACTCCATTACATGCTTAAAGAGTCTCCTTCACCTCAATTATATATGAGAGAGTGAGAGGAGAATAATTCTCATGATGCATATTGTTCTAAGTTTATAAAATTCCATAGGCATGTAAAACACTAGGACTTCATGGGAGGTCATCCATCCCAATGTTACTCTATCCCGAGCATGCTTAACTACAGAGTTCTAATGGGATTTGTTGCATTAACGCTAATTTGCAAGAATGTACATAAGGCCACTAGGAAATCATTACACGATGTCTATAATTAAAAAATGAATATGGAATTACATTCCATTCCCCATCAAAAGGGTGAATATCATGGTTTATCAAAACCATAGGCTCGAAATGTTGATTAAGTGGAAAAGGTTAATGGGCACTAAGATCCACCTAGATCATGACATGATCAACATAGAATTAAGAAAAAATTCAAGGTGGAAGACAAAGTTTGGTTGCATCTAAAAAAGGAAAGGATATAGGGTCATAGTAAGAATATAAAGGCTATATGATATGGTCCTTTTGAAGTATTAGAGAAGGTGGGTGATAAGTCCTATAGACTCAATCTACCCCCATATATGTGCTTTTATTCAGTGGTGAATGTGGAAAATATAAAACTCTATGAGCCTTCCATGTTGAATCAAGAAAGAGAGGAGAAGCTCCTACCTACCATAGAGGATTGAGAACTAGAATCTCAAACAGAGTTGGTAGAAGATACAATTTTGCAAAAGAAGTCTATAACTACTAGGTAGGGGCAACATGAACTCTAGCAGATAGGGTTGAGAGGGAAACTTCTAGGTAAGGAAAAATGGTACTCTATGAAGAAGGATGATGGAAAATTTCTTGACCTCATTTAGTAAAAGATTTTGGGGACCAAAATCCCGCCTAAATGGGGAGGTATGATTCAGAATGGATAATTATAAAATTTGGCATTTATCTTAGTACTTTTTGGGAGGAAATATTGGCTTGCAGGGCCCATTTTTGGGGTAGTTCCTAATTTGGTGATTGGGGATCTTGAAACATTTTGGGCATCGAACAACACTTTTTTGGGTAAAAAAATTATTATCAAGTATCTCTACACCTTTGACATTATTCTACACACTATAATCTTTCCAATGATGAAAAAATCACCTCAATGGAGTTCGTATGCAAAAGTTATGCCTCCCGTAAGTTGACCACCATGGTACAATGTGGATGCCATGTCATCCACCATTACTCGCATATATGGGTATAGTCACATATATAATTTCAAGAATATTCTAGATGATACAAAAACCTAACACTAATTGAGGGTTGAGGAAAGTAAAAACCCAAACCCTAACCCTAACCCTAGACAACTATGAGGCTATGATAAATATTGGGCTTCTAAGAAAGGAAGGGGTTCCATTATTTTGGTATTATAATTGTTCCATAGTTGAGAAGAGAATCTAGGAGTGGGATATTGAATTAGAACAAAGGAGGTAGAAGATTTTGTAGCAACCATTTATGCCACAATGTCCATGGCAATTCCATAGTGAGTGTCCCTTTCTTTGTGCTTTCATTTCATAATTGAGAAAAAAGAGTAGATCATAGGCCTCGCCTTCTAGTTGGGGTTTCTCCCATATTTTGTTTTCTATCTCACACCTTATGTTCATTTGTGTGGATGGTGTGTTCATTTTCTTGTTCCTTTCATTTTGGATTTAGTGATTTCCATAATTTTAAGAACTATGCTAGTAATATTAAATCTAAGATCTAAGGTAATAAACTACATAAGAAAATACTTTAGAATATTGTAAGATCTATTGTGACCAACTATTCTAATGGAATATTCACAATAGTTTATAGATCATTTATTCTAACAATTTTATACTTTAGACATTATACATTGACTCTTGTACACCCACATTAACTCTTAAAATAGAAATAACATAGTAGAAACCCCATTAAAGTTTGAATATAATAATATATCATATGGCCTGACATATATGCACCTTATTGCACCAACAATGGATTCTCTAGCATACTTCAATCTATGATTCTATGTAACCCCACCGATATTTGATGCTCATGATACTAGTATGCAATGAAATTATCCAATTTGAGCCAATTTACCTTAATTTTTGTCGGTGATTGATCTAGGATTATATAGGGCATGTTGATGAGGGATAAATCTATGAAGATATTGAGAAATTTCAAGAATACTATAGTGATACCATATACGGAAACCATATGGGAAATAAACTTGCATGGAAACTAGCAAGGGCATGTATGGTAGCAATTTTGATTTCAATCTCAATGGTAAATCTTCATCTATAAAGGAGCTGTTAGAAAAACAGGATCGTGGAGCAATAAAATAAAACAAATGCGGAAACAAAACACAAAAGATACATAATACAATAGAGACACATATTTACGTGGTTCACCCAGTGTGGGCTACGTCCACCAGAGAAATTGCCAGGTCCTTCCTTTATTTTTATCCAGCATATGAAGGGATACAACCTACAATAAACCCGCTGTAACTTCCTCTTCTTTCTCTCACAGTCTCCTATCTCAGAATACAATATTCACCATCAATCATAGCCGCAATACATTTCCCTCATAAA
This sequence comes from Picea glauca, assembly GCA_000966675.3. Taxonomy (NCBI): domain Eukaryota; kingdom Viridiplantae; phylum Streptophyta; class Pinopsida; order Pinales; family Pinaceae; genus Picea; species Picea glauca. The sequence continues at coordinate 1,161,061 of JZKD02S1023397.1, read as the reverse complement.
AGAGGGTTTCTTTCTAGGGAAAAAAACCCTAACATGATCTCTACTGTTAGATCTGCGACCTTATAATGAGCGGTCCAGATTTACAATGAAATTACAATATACATTTACAAGGTAAACCCCCTCTTCACTCCCCTGCATGGAAGAGTGTACATACTCTTGGGGGTGTAAAGTCTTCATGGGGTATAAACACGGTTGAAAGAAAAGACCTCTGAATTAGGAAGATAATCAGGCTCAACAACCAACAGGATCTATGGAAAATTCCTATATGATGTTGACAATATCTATAGCTCAAATCAAATATGAAATACCTCCAACAAGAATATGTCACCAATGATCCATTACAAAGAAACCTCGTACCTTTGACCACTACCTTAAAAAATCATCACTTTACAAGAAGTTGTTATCATCTAAATTTTGCTCAGAAGAGACCTTTAGGTGATTATCTGAAGACATTATTGATGGATAAAAACATAGCATAATAAGGATACGTCATGGCACTACAAGGAAAAGACCCTCTAGAGGAGGTTTTTACAGACACCCTTATAAAAATAGCCCAAAAATCCGTTTATAGCAAATGATACTAACGGAGGCGAGAGGGCAGAGGTTTTAGCAGATGTTTTACGCTGGTGATTTTATAAGTACATAATGCACCGGTGCATTTTATACAACAGGCGCATCGGTGCCCTCAAAACTAGTGCACCATAGCAGGGTTATTTCAAATAAAGAAAAATATTATCCGGTGTACTACAAAAATAATGACGCACCGAGAAATAATGACGCACCATAATAACGTTCTTTAAAAAATCTCTAGTGCACAACGTAACACTGGTTAAATAAAAAAAAATTATGCACCAATGTAGGATTGTGTCAAAAAATATATTCTGGTGCACTCCATTGTATCATGCGAACTAGTGCACACCAATGCTCCAATATGGAGCACCGTGTTAGGCTTAATTTCCAAATTTACGCAGTTCTCTATGTAAAAACAGCTGCACCTAGGCTCTATTATTATACCGCACCATGCCATGCTTAAACAAAAAAAATTGCAGCATTGTATTTTTTCAAAAAATGTACAACGGTGTGCTATGTAGTACTAAATGCATTGGTGTGCATGTGTGCCCAAAAACATGTGCATCGTGCTAGGACTGTTATATATATATATAACTGGTGCGCTCATTAAACATGTATTCCTCGATGCGATTTTTCATCGGACGCACCGAAACAGGGTTTTATAAAAAAAAAGTTACCGGCGATAAAAATTATTTTTACCATTTTCAGTGTTGTAGAGCTCAAAAGCACCAGTGCAACCTTTTCCTATCTAAAGTTCCCTTCCATTGGTGCTTTCCTTTCTTTCCTTCCTTTCGTCTGTTGCTTAGTGCATGAATTTCGAATTTTGCCAAATGATGGGAAAATTTAGATTTTTTTAGTACATCGCAACCATGCCTCCCTGACGAAAAAATGTCCAGGTAATGTCCTTATTTCTTAATAAATTAAGTTTTCATCAAATTAAAATTTAAAATTGTATGAAATTTTAAGTCTAAAAAAAAATAAAAAAATGCGCGATGCGTTTGAAGCGCTTGGCTCGCACCGCCTACGGTGTGACCTGTAAATTTACAGGGCACACTTCATACCTTGTTACCTTTATTGGCAGTGCGTTGGTAAACATAAACACATTGATGCACCTGTTTAACGACGCACCGAATAAAATCATATAGTTGGTCGGGCGGTGCGTCAAAGTACAGATAACGATCTGAGTCATTAAAGTACATGGCTTATTTCCCTTATCAGATATATTTTTACACAGTGCGTTGGTAAACATGCACATCAGGGCGTTCATAGATACCAAACACACCGTTGAGAAATGTAACATTGTGTTGTGGTGCACCCCGTAAATATTTTGGTGGCATTGTACGCAGTGCAATAGTAACGACCAGAACGCACTGCAAAAAGTTTCGTACTCGAAAATTTGGAAAAGTTTATGTGACAGTGCGTTGACATTCGTTACATGCACCAATGTGTGTATTGAATTCATACACACCACTTTTTTTCTAATTTCTAAATAATTGTTTACGTGCGTTAAGATTTTAATTTGTTTTTTGGTTTAAGCGACACGTAGGATAAATGTAACGCACTGGGGCGTATGTGTTGTAGTGTAGCACCCCGGTGCAGTACTGTTTTCCAACGCACCACATAATATAGTATAACATATATTATTCAGTGTGCTACTTTACACTGATGCACTATGGATGGTGCTCACAATATATACGCATCGTCGATGGTGCATGACTATTTTTTGGGCGCACATATATTACAATTAACTTATTTTTTGAAGGAAGTTATTTTTCCGTATTTATAGATAAATTTACCATTCTGTAGATTTTGTTTTTATGTTTTATGTATGAGTGAGACTGATGTATTTCATATGTTAATAATGTAGAGATGTGAACGAAGAGAGCAGCAGTAGCAGCATGAGCATAGGGTGGACCTGTACAATGTTGTATGGGAATGGAAGGTGAGGGAGAGGGAGAGGGATTTGTACCCTCACCCTATTACTACAATGACTCATGTTCTCTTGAGGGATGTAGACCTCCTTAAGTACCATCAAGAGGCTACATCCCTTAAGGGGAACTCCAGGTTGTTGGTGCATCTAATTCGTCGATGGGATGTCCATCGACAGGCTTTCCGTGTGTGTCTGGATCAGTGGTACCATTCCACTGAGGAGGATATTTACTTTATCATTGGGCTATCCAAGAGAGGGGAGGATTTTCCCTAGTTCCCAGATGTCCCAGTAGGTGTTGCAGCTGAGATTCAGTTCATGTACTCTTAGCGATATATTGGGGTTGATGTACTATCCCCCAACTTATTTTTAGGTGTCTGGTGGACAGTTGAAAATCACCTTTTTCGGTGCAGAGGGGGTTAGGTGCCTTTCAAAGTTAGTGACTACCATATCCCACTTTACCAGTGATGGGAAGTGCAATAGTTGCCCTCTTTTGTATTACGTTGATTCGTTGGTACATAGGCCACGATGTATCAAATGGTCTTCCATTATTTTGCTGCAATTTTGTATAGCGCTATACAAATGTCGTGCTATGATATGTTGGAGATCAAACTTCCCTTTCTCATTAGAGTTTTTTTGCCTATTTTTTTAGAGGTTTCTAGAGACGAGGTCGAATTTTTTCCATTAGTCGACTAGGTCAAGGACTCATGTGCGGATGCTCATGTGGGGAGAGATGATGCCCAAGAGGGGCAAACCTGATTTTTTGACCAGGATTTCACCAGACGCACTAGGGGTACTAGGCAGTGCGGCGAATCACATGTTCGTCATGGTGCCCTGTCCTTACGTGGGTTGGGATTGTTGAGGATGTCTGAAAATCCTCTTCACATCAGATGAGCCACCAGATGATATAGGTAATATTAGTGTTTTGTTTAAATTTATATAGTTTCATTTTATTGTCTTACTTAAGTAGAATAAAATTAATTATAACACGTTTTTTAACTTGTTTTATTAAATTTTTTAATGAATTAACTGTGTAATTATTTTTCTGTACTATATATTTTGCAGATATTGGCACTTTCATTGGGGATGTGCCTCCTCCCCCAACATATGATGATGAGGATATGATGCTTGACACTACGGCGGGTCAGGGTCCTTGGGTGCAAATACCCGACAACATGCGTCATAGGCCTGATACCAGATTCAGGTTGGATTTGGGAAACCGACTCTCTGCACTTTTGACTGAGGTGGGAGTCCGCCCTGCACTTATGCGAGACACTAGGACAGATCCTATGCTCTTGGAGATTTGGAAGGAGATGTCGCGTGATTTGATTTCTCTTATGTGTCATATCATTAGAGTTGCCAAGATACTAGCAGTGAGGAGGGCTCTTGATGATAGGCACACCTCTTCTTCTAGTACATCATGTTCGTCCATTACCCCATTGATTGATGAGGGTGGTTGTGATCATCATTCTCCACATCCTCGTCCTCCTCCTTCACCTCACCTAGATCATGAGGAGGAAACACATATTCCTCCTCCTCATATTTCACCTAACCTAGATGAGTATGTCGGACCTATTCCTCATCATCCTCTTTCACCTCACCTAGATGAGAAAGCATGACCTATTCATCATCCATCATCTTGCACTACTTTAGTTAAAAACACTACTCTATTTAAAAACACTAGTATGTAAACTAACAAACGCTACTTTAGTTAAAAACAAAATTATCACAAAATTATGTTATAAATTTGATTTTTTAATTATTAACCACATTTTTTGTTAATATTTTTGGTTTTGGAGCCTAATTATCTTCCCGATTTAGAGGTATTTGTTTCCAGCCATGTTTATACCCCATGAAGACTTTACACCCCAGAAGACTGTACACCCCTCCACGCGGGGGAGTGCAGGGGGGGCTTGCCCCTCCTGCGGGGTCTGAGGGAAAGTGGGCCCCCGACTGGGGTTCAAGGGACAACCTTCCCCAATGGGGGTTCGGGGGAAAATCCCCTGAAGGAAAATTTTCATTGTAAATGTATATTGTAATTTCATAGTAAATCTAGACCGTTCATTATAAGGTCACATATCTGACGATAGAAGTTATGTTAGGGTTTTTTCCCTAGAAGACAACCCTCTTTTATGAGGGACATGTATTATTGCGAATATTGTAGTCTGAGTGAGAATACTATGAGAGAAAGAAGAGGAAGTTACAATGGGTGTGTTGTAGTTTATATCCCTTCAATTGCTGAATAATAAAAAGGAAGGACCTGGCAATTTCTCTGGTCGACATATCCCACACTGGGTGAACCAAGTATATATGTTTCTCTATTGTATTATGTATCTTCTGTGTTTTATTTTTGTGTTTGTTTTATTTTGTTGCTCCTCGATCCTGTTTTTCTAACAAATATTACTTTTAAATCTACAAAATAAATGAACATAAACTTAGATTTTGAATCATCATGTTAACATATCCTAAAAAATGTTGTACTAGTATTCAACATGCATATCAACCATATCATTACATCTAATTATATCAACATAAAAAGTAGAATTTCATATCCCATTAAAAGTTCAACTAGACATTTAACATTTTTCAGGATTTCACAATTGGAAATACTTAAAGAAGATGCAACATTTTTAAATATATGCAATGACATATAAATATGTTCAAATAACAATTGTTCCATGCAATCACAAATAATTTGAAATACGAACACATTACGCATCAAATTAACTGTTAACCAACTAAAATTGTTCAAAGATTTGTTATAATTAACTTAACATTTCCTCTGTTAGAAGATGTATACAAAACAATATAATTAGCGAAATAAAGAATATAAAAAAAAGATACAACAACAATACTAAAGATGAAATAAAACATGTAAATATCACTCTCTATTGTCATCACACTCATTATCTTCCTCGCTTGGCATGATAACATTGTTGTTCTTAAACATATGTTTTGATCTAGGGTCGTGTCTTAATACAAACCACCAATCCCTATCCAACACATCTGGTTAAAAAAACACTTGGTTGCAGTGTTTTGGGAAAACATAAGGCTCCTTAGCTTCATCTCACATCTTTTTAGAGTTGATACACATCATCCCACTATTACGATATTCCTTTACATTATTTCGATCAAAGGTGTCCCACCACTTGCACCTAAAAATAACACATTGGAAAGAAGAGAAGTCCACTCAAATGATCTCTTGTATCTTTTCGACGTAACCTAACTTCCCCTGTATGTTGTTTTGATCACGGTGGCTAGCATGACTAGATTGGTCGAACTCGACTTCCACTCCACATTCTTGTTTAATGTGTCCATCATCGACATCCTCCATGCAAAATTGATGTCCATATGCCCACATAGATGGGAAAAAATGCACCTATAAAAAAGTGAACAAATTATAGTGTCAATATGTGTCTAATAACCCGACCATTAAAATATAAAATAATATAGATGTCCTTACAATTCAAATGTGCATTACGAAGTTAAAAATTATGTACACAAAAATATTATTACCGAGTTGCTGCAACCAATCCCTACGTTTAGTGCATCCTCTTCTTCATGCAGGTAACGACCAGATGCACCATATTTCTCTCTGACTTGGTCAACAACCCAACTGTTGGGGAATATCATTGACATATTTTGTTTTAAATGATCAGGATAAGGCATGCTTCTACCATTCAACCGTMTGAATTATTTCTTTTCACTTTCCCATTTCCTCTTCTTTTGTTTGTACAATGCGACCCACGACTGTGTTGCCTTCAAATTGTAAAGAATGAATTTATTGATGTCATCAATTTCTGAWATCGTTGATGTATTCATGAAATCAAACCAACATATAGTACATATGAGATCATGAAAATATACATTATGACATTCAGTGTGAATAGTTATTGTGTAGAAATTTGACAAACTATAAGTCACTTACTATTTATCAAGCGCCTTTTTCCATTCGTTTGGAGAATATCCCCTTCTCTTTTGTCTTCATCCCTTTCATCATCCAAAATCACTACACCTGGTTTGTTGTGTATCTTCTTGATGTACTCACTGACATAATAGAAAGACTCATATGATATGTACCCCTCTGCCATAGACCCCTCAGGTTTTTCCCTTTGACGAACAAATACTTTCAATTTCTTCATGTACCTCTCTAAAAAAACATCCAATGACAGGAGACCACCCCGACTAATTCAACCTCATCTACTAGGTGAATTATAAGATGAACTTGCAAGTCCATGAAACTTGACGGTAGTTCCTTCTCAAACATACAAACAATCTCAACTATCTCTTGATGCCACTGTAGAATGCTAGCCATATGAATCTCCTTTGATGTGATCCAACGTAAAAATGAAGATAATATAGATATGGCATGCCTTAGGTCATGGGGGAAGTCATGGTTAACACACCCATGCATGATTAGAGGATAATGACACTACAAAGTAAACACAAAAAAAACTAATTTTGTTTTATCCCGTGGCATAAAAATAAAAATTACAAATAATAAAAACATACTTTTGGCATATGTCATACCTTTAGAAGGTTCAAATGATCATGTGATTTCAACCCCGACAAATGGTATTAACACACAATGAACCAAAGTCGTAGGGAAGACCCATATAAAGACGACACCTTCACACCCAATATAACTTCCTTTGCCAAAGAAATATTTTATTTCTTCAAAATCCATGGGACATCACCTTCTCTGAAAGACCAAGAGGGACCAACCTCTCCTCTACTTTCTTGTCTTGGCCAATGTTTCTTTTTAGATTTTGAAGAAATAAGATCTCTCCTCACAACCAATGTGTCACTTTCTTTAGATGATATGTGCCTCCATAAAGAAGATGAAACATTTTTAAATATATGCATGGGATCTAGTAAGTGGGAAATCTTAAGATGCTCCCAATAGAGGAGCTCATAAAAGATAGATTTCGTTTTCATCCCAATGGGAAATTTCTCAACATAGGCGTCGAAGAATTCTGGATCATCGAACATAGGCTCCCCATTTGAATCGAAAATTTTTGTAATCTCCTTCTCCTTCTCTCTCTCATATGCTCTAAGCCATTCTGTTGGTGTCATTATTGCAGGCCTTTGGGTTATCTTTGGTTTACCATTGAAAGTGGATGTTTCTCTTCTATAAGGGTGTTCTTCTAGGAGGAATACCCTAGAGCATTCATGCACTGGCTTTCGTAGGTGGTTGGACCACCTAGCCTTCAGAGAATGTCCAAAACATTTACATCCATGATAGCCTTTAGTTACGAGACCTACAAAATTATTGTATACATAGAACATTAGCGTTTAAGAATAGAATGTCAATCACAACAAATTAAATATGCAAATAAATATTGTTATGTATATAAACAAATCAATAAACATGATAATTACCCGAGAAAACTCCTAATCCTGGATAATCATGTGTGGTGTAAGCATATATGCCATACAACGTAAAATTCCTCTCTATTGCGATGGGTCTTGATGCATCATATACATGTATTCCTTCCCATAATTCCTTCAATTCATCTACCAATGGTTGTACATAGGCATCCATATTCTTCACTTGTCTTCTACCAGGGACTATAAGAGCCAAGATAAGATGTGCATTCTTCATGGACAACCATGGGGGGATATTTTTATTGATCACTACTACATGCCAAACATAATAGTTGTTGTTTTGGAGGGAATATGGGTTCACGCCATCCATTGTTATGCTGGGTCATAGACTTCATACTTCATCCCTGAATTTTCATGGCCATGTATTCTCTATATGCTTCATGGCTATTGAATCTGCTGGTATTCACATAACTTTCGACTCACTTTTGTGCGAGGCATGCCATCCCTGCAACATAGCTAATTCTTTGCAACGAAAGTGCCTTTGAAGCCTTGGGATTATAGGCATGTGCCTCAATATCTTATGAGGAGGACCATGCGATTTACCATTTTTATTTTATTTATGGTACCTATCATGCCCACATTTCAGACATATCTCTTTGTTTACATATTCTCTTCTATATAGAATACAATCATCCATACATGCATGATATGATATATACTCAACACACAACATTTTCAACAATTGTTTTGCCTCTTCGCAGCTATCGGGAAAAACATTATCACTAGGAAGAACCTTATCTTTCAATATATTGTAGTTAGTGGGAAATAGAAATGTACAAGGTCATTTAACGTTTATAAAAGCAACCATTTCTAATGTTGATTGTGTGACAAGATTTCTCAAAATTAATATAAGGCACTTGTTAGTCAATTACCTCAATATTGCCAACAAACATGCGTTTAACATGCCAAACTTTGCTTTCACCTTGTACAATAACATTGTTGTCCCGAGATGGGTAGACTTTGACCGGGCACTAGGTCCAAAGAGAGGGGTGGTGGAAGTAGATTTCAGGCTTTCGAAAATGGTATCACTGATATGATCATCATCCCCTAGATCATCATTCTGGAATGTGTCTAACAAAATTGTCTCCATCGCAGTTGTATCGAATAAGTAATCATCCATACCAACCTCTTTTTTATTGTCTCCATTTCCAACTTCTGAAGAAATACTATTGTTGTAGTTATTCCTAATTGGTGAATCTAAACGTAGTGGGAATTGAATAGGTGGTTGATTTAACCATTCTTGGTATGATTCCTCTTCTAGTTGTGCTCTCATTGCAACCTTCTCTCGGGTTGACATTGTTGTAGGGTGCAACGAAAGATGGTAGGTAGGTCACTCATCATTAGAAGAATCATAATTTCAAAAATATTGAACATTAGTACATCGATGATATTAGTAAGCACAATGCAATAATTTGTTTCTTCAAATTACATTATACCAAACAATTATTACCATCGTTGACCCAGGATTGCGGATGAAAGATGCAATGTCACAATTGGCAAGGTAAAGCGGCTATCCATTTTCATATACTAACTGCTTGTGGTATGTTGCTCATGATAAGACCTTCTGACGTTTTTGAACCGATACTGGAATATTTTATGCATCTGAACTTGATTCTGAATCAGGATCTTGCAAATTTGGATACGTTTTTATTCAAATTAACATGGATACAAAAAATTCAATGAGATAATCGAAACATAAATAAAATAAGTTAAACTTACTGGAGATGGAAAGGGAGAACTCCGCGATGGACTTTGAGCAATATGGAATGGGATGGAATTTGAAGAAATGACCATTTGATCATATAATAAGGTTTTCTCCTTGCATTTCAACAAAATTAGCAATAAATTTTCCATCTAAAATGTATTTCGAGGACCATACCACAATCTAAGTTTGAATATAGTTTTGAAACCATTTTTTAAGAATAAGGCGACATAAAACATAAAATGTACACTGAAGTATTGTAAGTCATGTGAATTCATCCTAAAAGATAATTTGAGATGGATATACTATTTATGTGCAAATAAAAGTTCAAATAACTTTAAAATAATCCTGATTCACTTGTAAACCACAAACACATAGGTGCACATATTAATGATAACCATCGATGCGTTGAAAAATTAACCACACCGTGTTTCGAGATTTTTGTTAATAATTTTTTTTTATATGTCGCCAATGCATCAATTAATATGGACGCACTGGTGTGTAATGTAATATGGCCTCACTGATGTGTCTTACATAAACACATCGTCATGCCAAAAAAGTTAGAAAAAAAAAGCGTGATTTTTTTTAAACAATTAAAAAAAGAGAAGGAATTGAATTTCGTAAAGTTATTTAAATACTAAAAATCCATTCAATATTTCATTATTTTGCAAAATTTTGTAGGGGAGAGACTTGCAAAAGAGACATACGAGGGGACATTGTGGAGGAGAAAAATACTTTGGAACCACGGTATTATTCAAAATATGAGAATTTAAAGGGTATGGTGATTCACTCTAAACCCTTTTCATAAAGTTTTTTTTTAATATTAAGAAGGTATTCAATATTTTCATTATTTTTCCAAAATTTACATAAGACAAATTTGGAAGAGAGACATACCAGGGAGCACTATGGAGCTGAAGAATACTTTGGAATGACATAAATATTTATAAAAATAGGATTTGAAGGATATGGTGATTCACTCAAAACCCTACATAGTAAAAATTTTAAATTTTACTGTTGATTTTGATAATAATTTTTTTTACAAACTGTATTCCTATTTGGATTTTAATTAAAATTCAGAAAACAAATCACACTTACCTTAAACCCTTGTTTTTTTGGCTTACGTGAATGCAAAATTTCACCCTAGGGTTTAACTCCCTCTATCACTTCAGAACTAGAGATTTTTGTTTTGGGTATTTTAGATCTAATCGTTTTTTTTTATATATATAAGTGTTTGACATGTGATGCAAAGGGGCCAGTTATTGCATCGGATCCCAAACGCATTCGACCCTCTGAATTTTTTTATTTTTATTTTTTTAAACGATTTCCAATTTGACGTTTTTTTTTTAAACGTTTTTCGATTTTCCGGTGCGCCATTTCCATAGAAACGCACCGGTACGTTTATGTCTAAGGAGCACCGATAAATCCATATAGATATATATATATATATATATATATATATATATATATATATAT
>JZKD02S1023397.1:1137169-1149879 GCA_000966675.3 Picea glauca | reverse complement strand
ATATATATATATATATATATATATATATATATATATATATATATATATATATATATATATATATATATATATTAATTTAAAAAATATGGTGCATAAAACAAAATATCGCCAATGTTTTCTCATCTAAACAACACAAAAAATGCTGTCACATAATTTTAAAAAATTTTCTTCTCATCGGTGTGTAATTTTTTATGAATGTTTAATTTTTATGAATGTTAATTTTTTTTGCTATGTTTTTTTTTCTACTCTAGTCAATGTGATGTCTTATATATATATCGCACTGTTGTAATTCACAATATTTTAAAAAAGAAATTAAATTGTTCGGCGTGTTTTGTTGTATGGAACGCACCGATGTGTTTTATGTAATAAAAACACTGGTGCTTTGTATATAAAAAGTGCACCGGTTACAATGAATTTTTTTCGCTGAAAATTATGTGATTTATTTATAAAATATATTTAATAATTTATGTATTGAATGGTACATGTTGTATATTGATAAAAATATGAGTCAGAATAGTTCAAATAAGAAAAATTTTGGTGGACACAATGATGACACATCCGGAAAACAAAAAAGGCAGGTTCTTTGTAAATTCTATACAAAATTAATATGGTTGAACTATATGTAAGTTTAACTAATATGTATTGGTTAGTGTGTGTTATGTAGGGCCACAAAATGAGGAAGCTCGATAATATTATTTCTTATCTAAGTGCAAAAGAACGTAAAATCTTGAGGAAAAAATTGTAGAGTAATGAACTAGGTGAATGAAAAAATATTATTCAATATAACTTATTTTTTTGAATTTTCATTAATAATATACTTAGGATTATCAGATGGCATGTTTCAAACAATCTATTAATTCTCATATGTTTAATGTTCTACAGACACGAACAACAAGGGAACAAAATGTCATCATAACAAAACAAAATTAATTAATATAGAAGATGTAAATGATGATGAATTGGTCCTTAGCTCATCTGGAGTGGTGTTGGAGATTAATCAAACGAGGGGGAACTTTTACAGAACTATGAGGGATATAGTGGAACAAACATATAGACGTACTTTCCACTTACAATATAGAAATCAATCCAATGATTCCAAGAAACGGGTTATATTTAAACTACATGAAGTATTTCTAGAGCATTGGTCAGTGAGTCCTGTTAGACTTGCAATAGAAAAAACATACAACAACCAAAAAAATCATTTAAAAAGTAATATTCCTAAAAACACTTTTTTAGAATATATATATATATATATATAACAAAGTATTCATTTTTTAATATATCAATTTTGTGATATTTAGTTTTCATATATCAATATAAAAATACTTTATTGTCATGCCATTTTTTCAGGAAAATTACGAAAATTCGAGAGGACCAACGAGCTGATATCTGAAATATGCCAGTAGGAATGTCCAAAAAAGTGTACAAAGAGATGGTCAAAGAATTTGACATAATTGCATCGCAGGAGGAGCTATCTCAACAACAATGTGCTTCAAATGTATGTAATCATTGAAATTTTCCATTAGGTACAAATAATTAATTTAACATTAAACATTAATTTTCAAATATTCTCTTACAGAAAAGAAAAGAAAATGGAACTCATTCAACAAATAAAACTGGACGACAAGGAAGAAAAAGGCCGATAGCAAAGTTTGTGAGTAATTGTTATTTATTTGTAACAACTTAAGTTTTTTTTGGTATATTTTAAGTTGTTTTACAACAACCATCCTTGAATGTCTTCAAACATGTGCTAACAGACAAAGAAGAGCCATCAGAAAAATTGATTGACATTGGGTTAATTAATGGTTGTGAGTATATGTTGGCATATCAAAAATTAATTGTGGAATTTGTAAGTATAATCTATGTTGTTTTACTTCTATCATTTTATAATTAATGAAAAAAAATACTTTATATTAAATCTATGATTTATTATGGGGTATAAAACTTGTAGGAAACAAAGTATGGAACTGAGCCAACAGAATAATTATTGAAAGAAGGCATGAGATTTGATTTTTAACATATGTGTATAATTCATGAGTCAATTATTGCTTTGCAGGTATGTCGTTTTTCAATTTACATTCATGTATATTATTTATTTCAATTTTAATTATTCTCACCAATGTAGATAGACTCATTACAATTTATTTTTATGTTTGTAGATGGAACTTGAAGAAGAACAAAACAATCGAGGAAATTAACCAAACATTCAACAAAATAACCCAAGGCATGGAAGTAGCTCGAGCACTAACAATAGTTCCAGTGAAGAATGATGACCAATATATTTGGATATATCAATTCAAGATGCAATTGTATTTTTTTGAAATAATTGTCTGTGAAAATCATACATTTTTCTTTAATGTAATGGACATAGTGTCCCAATTGAAAGACAAGGGATTACCGATAAGTGTCCCATTTTGTATGACAAATACCCTCTTATTCATATAATAAAATATGTTTTAATTTATTATATTGTGTTGTCCAATGTCGCTGTGAAATGTTACATCATTGATTAAATATATGGATGACTAAATATTGTAATGAAGAGATGCAAAATTTAATGATATAACAAATTAATCCAAACATCGTATCCAAATTCACTAATCAAAATATAAGATATATGCAATTTTTTTTTATAAATAATGGAATTAAAAAATAACAATAATTGCACTATCACAAGTCGTCATTTCTTGGTGTATGTTAATTATTAATCTCATCGATTCATTTAATATTAAAACTCACCGGTGCATTTCATATGAAATGTGCACCAGTGCTTTTATGTAATCAATTAGCATCGGTTTCAATATTTATTTAATACCACAAAATTATATTAAAAAAATGGCCATTGGTGCGTTAAGATTATACGAAGCACCAATGCTTTTGTGTTATTAATAAGCACCGATGATTTAGGATTATTAATAAGCATCGATGTGTTTCTGTTATTAATATGCACCGACGCTATTGTGTTATTGATAAGCACCAGGGCTTATTTGTTAATAAAAAGCACAAGTGCTTTCGATTTTTAATGCACCGGGGGTTTTTTCCAGGTAATGCACTGGTGAATATTATTTTATACATTATCGGTTCCTTCTTATTAATAATGCACCGGTGCGTTCTAAGAAGAAATTCCCGATGCTTGAAAGACAAATGCCCCATTGCTTAAATATTTTACTTCCCTGGTGCTTGCATATTTTATTGCCCTAGTGCTTGACATTAAGTGTACATCAACAATATTGTAGGTGTATGTACACACCAGTGCTTTATACTTATACAAATGCACCAATTTTTAAACATCCGCTAACACCTCCGATCGCCTATATTTTTTTAGTTATAATCAACTTTCGTTATAGTATTCGCAAAAACATCCGCTATCGAAAACAGATGTTGTAGCTGGGTTTTTTTTTACAAATTTTGTCAATTTTGTAACATTAGAAACCTACACTATAACCTCCACTAAAAGGTCTTTTCCTTGTAGTGTGGATACTTTACATCACCTGAAAATATATTGGTAAAACCTCACAAAGCGGGTTTTCATACACTTGCATGGCCTTCCTTCATTTACATTGGGATGACTTGCATGGATTTGCACAAGTTTTCCTTCGAAAGTCATGGAATTTTGCTTACACAAGTGAATCCATCATCTTCAATGCATTTAAGAAGGCATGTCTAGCTTAGTTAGTTGTGTGTTGATGTACAAATGAAATCTGAGCTGCCATCCCATATATGAGGGTATCCATTTCAAATGAAGAGCTTTCACATTGGATCTAATTCTTCATAGAGATCAAAATTTCCTTATAAATGAAATCCACGGGGAAACATTTCAAACAAGATAAGAATTGAAAGGTTATGCTATAGGAATGAGATCATTCATCTTTCTCTCTTATCTCCATTTTTCATCACCCTCATGCTTGTTTGAGTTATTTCCTCAATAAAAAAGACTTTTTCATTCACCATTTGTAGGAGAAGGGATTCAAAGAAGCAAAAATATCCATCCCAAGGAGAGTGCTAGAGCTCATTTGCATCCAACCATTCTCTCGAAGTGTTGTTACTCATATCCATGTCCATCCATTGGACCAATATATGAGTATTGTTGCTTCCCTCCAACTTTGTATTTGAATGATTTTCGTATAGTTTAGTTTGTAGTTTAAATTTTATGCATACTTATTTGATTTGTTTTTATTGCAGTAGTACTCTTGTGTTTATATCACTACTAACCATTGATTGTTGTTTAGATTATATCCTAGTTTAACAAAGGGGATTTTTCTCACTAATGCAACAAAATATACCAAATAAATTGACGACTCCACTTGGATTTAGATCATCAATTCTCTCTTCTTAGGCTATTTAAAACCATTCTTTGACACTTGTTGCCTCATAGAACTCATAACCATCTCGTTTATCTAGTTGGGAACCACCCTATATGGTTTTTACTCCTATAATTTTCTTTCCAATGAACCCCATGACTTGTTCAATTGTTTCATCATGTTTTGTTCAAGTCCCATGGCTTTGGGTTGAATTTTTGTGGAAGTCACATGGCCTGTCATACTTTTCTTCCATGCAAATTGCACATATGTCTATAAGGAGAACCATGCAACTATGCTTAAATCTTGTTTTTGAGTAGCATCTAGGTTCGATAGTAGAATTAGGTAGAAGACTTTAATTTGTCATAAATTTTGGCTTGAAATACATGGTCTTTTTCCATTCTTTCATTAGTAATTAAATAACCTAGTGGGTGGGAGGATAAATCATATTTCATTTATCTTTCCACATGGATGTATTTTTACTTGTTATAGCACACGAGTGCTTAGGTTAGAGTTCAATCATTTTGTTGCGGTCTATTTTCACTTACCACACACAAGGGACCAAAAAGCCTCCTTACCTATATAATGTTCTTTGCCTTGCGCCCAAAATCGATCTTGGAAAATTAGAATGAGGGGAGTAGGTGAAATTCCCCCCTTCACACAAATTTCATTTTTTTGGCATGGTTAATTGGAAAAATCATCATCGAATAGAATTTAATTAGGTGGATTAAAAATCCATAGAAGTTCACATATTTTCCTTTGACAACTTCTTTAAAGTTTTTTGCAATCATTAGTGAGAGTATCATTAATTTTTGCAACACTTTACATCATCTAGAAATTAAGTAGGAAGAGTAAAGAACCACTCAAAGTCCATATGCTATTTTGTTGATCCAATTTCTTTTAAGTATTGCAATTTTATTTCCAACACTCTTCTATCTAACATTGTGGTTTCCTCACGTGAAACACACACATGAAGGATCTAAACAATTTTGTTTTTGGAGTATGCTCTTCAATTTGCACCCAAAAGAGATCTTGGTGATTCAAAAATATTAAAGAAGTTTGAAACACCTTCTTTGTCACACCTTAATCAAAACAATTGGTTCTTGATTCTAGTTTAGACTCCTAAAATCAACTCAATTAACCAATACATTTAAATCCTCCTTATTATAGGTTCTTTCTTCAAAAGGCAAGTTACCTATAGAGAAGACAATGCTATGGCGCCAATGATTGGGCCATATATGTGAGAAGGGCCTATAGGCCTTGAAAAACAAAAATATTGTTAATGGATTGAATGATTGTGTTCTTGAATTTGACTTTTGTGAACATTGTAATATGGGAAACATAATTGTATCCAATTTCATTCTAGTTTTCACAAATATTGTAGGTTATTGGACTTAATTCATTATGATGTATTTGGTCCGATTAAAGTTCATTTTATTTCTAAGGCTTTGTATTATGTTTCATTCATTGATTATTATTCTAGAAGGACATGGATATATTTTCTTAGAACTAAATCTAAGCTTTTTAGTTTTTTTAAGGAGTTTAAAGTTCTCTTGGAAAATAAAATTGGTAGGAAGATTAAGATGTTGAGTACATGGATATGATTTTTGTTCTGCAGAGTTTGGTAAATTTTGTAAGGAGAATGGAATTGAAATACATAAGACAACTCCATATACCCCTCAACAAAATGGAGTTGAAGAACGGATGAACATAATGTTAACGAAGAGATTTAGGAGTATGCTTAGTGGAGTTGGCTTAGAGAAGAAGTTACAGACATAAGTGGTTTCTATTGCATTTCCCTTGATTAACAGGTCTCCCACATCATATATTGTGGATAATACCCCTATGAAGGTCTATATGGGAAAAAAACCCTCATTTCACCATCTCCGTGTTTTTTGTTGTGAGGCATATGCTCATGTGCCTAAGGAGAAGTGGTCAAAGTTGGATAACAATGCTATGAAATATGTCTTCATTAGTTATGGAATTGGTATGAAAGGATATAATCTTTGGGACCCTATGGCTAGAATTTTTTTGTATAGCAAAAATGTTATTTTCAGAGAAGTTAAGCATTATCCATAGTGTTGCAACTAGAACAGGATGAGAAGAAGTCAATGGTTCAACGAGCACCCAATACTAAGAATGTTGAACCAGAAAATTAACAAGAAGTTCATGATGGAATTGATAAGGATGAAGGTTTAGACAGTTTTGAAGAGAATGAAGAAAATCCACCTGAAACTTTAAGGAGGTCCACTCAATAAAGAAGGAAACCACAAAATTATACTTACGGTAAATCTGATTTCATATCTATATTTTCTTTATTTTCTAGCACTAATGAGCCTAGAACTATGAAAGAGGAAATGGAGATGGAAGATAAGGAGTCTTGGAGATTGGACATGGATGATGAAATGAATGCACTTAGAAATAATGATACATGGCACTTGGTACTAATGTCTGGTAGAAAAAAAACCATTGGATTCAAATCACTATTCTAAAAGAAGATTGATTTAGATGGAAATGTTGAAAAGCACAAGGTAAGGTTGGTTGCAAAAGGACATTCCCAGTTTGAGGGGACAGACTTTGGTGAGATCTTTTCCTCGTTTGCTAAGATAACATCTATTAGGTTCCTATTATGTGTAGCAACACATTTTGATTTAGAGATAGAACAAATGGATTTGAAAACAACATTCCTATATTATGACTTGAAGGAGGAGATCTATATGACATAGTCAGAGAACTACAATGAAAAAGGTAAAGAGTCATTTGTTTTCAAGTTAAAAAATTCGTTATATGGTCTCAAATAGTCTCCCAAAATGTGATACCAAAAGTTGTATTCTCTTATGTTGAGATTGGGATTTTTGGGATCCAAATCAAATCAATGTGTGTATGACAAATAAGGTGGTGTTCATTTTCTTGTTATCACTCTATATGTAGATTCAATATGTTAGTCTTTAGTAACAGTAAGGATGTGATTCATGATTTGAAGTCTCATCTTTCATCACAATTTGATATCAAGACTTGGGGGATATAGCATATATCTTAAGAGTGGAGATAATGAGATATAGAGAAAATAAAAATATTTGGTTTAGCCAGAGTAAGTATATAAACTCTGTGCTACAATGTTTTTACATGACATATTGCATATCATTGAGTGTTCCAATTTGTATGGGAACTAAGATTTTAGTTGATAAATGTCCTACAACATCCATAGAGATGGGAGATATGGCTTATATTCCTTATGCTAGTGAAATTAGTAGTTTGATGTATTCTTTGCTCAGTAATAGACCATATATTTCCTAAGTAGTGGGAGCCTTGAGTTGATTCATGGTTAATCCTTTGTGTGAACATTGGGTTGGAATGAAGAGGGTCTTCAGGTATTTATGATGTACTTATGAATATTGCATTTTCTATCATAGTGATGTTTCATGGGACCTACGCTAAGTAGATATATAGGGTTATGTGAATTATGAGTGGGTAGGGAATGTAGATAGAAAGAGATCTATGATAGGATACATGTTTCGATTTTGTTGGTAGAGAAGTTGGATGAGTAAGAAAAAATATGTGGTTTCTTTTTCCATTGCAAAGGAAAAGTATATGGTAGCTACTCATGCCTATAAGGAGGCCATTTGGCTTATGAAGTTGTTTTCATAAATAGGGCTAAGTCAAAGATCTCTTAGAGTTCAATGCGATAGTAACAATTCCATTTGTTTGGCCAAGAATCCAACCGTTCATGTGAAGAAAAAGCATATAGATATCCAATACCATTTCTTAGGGACATAGTAGAGGATGGAAATGTGATACTAGAGAAGTTGGCACTTTGCAGAATATTTCAAATGCATTGAAAAAATCAATGAGCATCGGTAAATTCAAGTGGTGCTATCAGTCTATGGGAATTATGACCCCTAGCAATTAGCTTACAGTTTTGTACATTCTACCTTATATTCTTGCAATATATATGACAAGTGGGAGAATGTTATGATAGGTGTGTCATACACCTTGAAATCTTGTAATAGAGTAGGTAATGATTGTTGCACCAATAGAAAAAAATTGTATAGCAATAGCAAGGACTAAGTGTTGAATAGTGGCAAGGAATAAATGCACATTACTAGCAGACAATGAATGCTAAGTAACAATAGTTGGCCAATTAATTGTTAGTGGTTTCCAACACATATAATTGGAAAACCATAAATGGTTTATGGTTTTGTTATGCCTATTATTGAGTGATATGGGTGGAGGAAAATAGAATGTGAATTTAACTAATTGTTATGCTTCATATGTTATTATTGAACACATTTGAAAGCATGAAAACTCTATAATGTATTATAACCATTTAGTTGCTTAATAATACATTGAGGGTGATTTAAAGTGTAGAAATTTTCTTCTCTTATTAATTAGTGTATAGTATAAAAATAGTATTCTACAACTATAGTATAGTATAAAAATAGTATTTTACACATCTAGTTTTTTTTTTAGTTCTTTTCATTGTAAACTGAAAAATTTAAAACAATATTATGTTATCCTATTCAAACAAAAACTCGTTGTTTTGAAACTTTTTAGGCTCTCTACTTAAATACCAAATGCAAATCCTATCAATTATAAGAATTGATTTTAATTTATAAATAACAAAGATGACCGCCTTGTAACCAATGTTGAATTAATTACATTTTTTTTAAAATTAATTTAATTATCATTTTATAAAAATTAATTTAATTATTATTTCTTCTTTAAAACACAATTCATAATTTTCCCAGATGGGGTGACACATGGGTCACATGCGTCAATGGACAGGGAAATTACGAGGGAAGTTAAAGCCCCTCGCCGCCACCCTCCCCCCTGTCCAGATGTGATGGTCAACATCCATGAGAGCCAAGCCTTAGTGCGTCGGGCCTTAATGGAAGCCCAGGCTTGGCTCCTCAACTTCAGTACGATTTTTGAGATTGCCATTACACCTGCATTAATGGCTACCAAAGCCATCAATGCTTCCGCCCTCCTGGTCTTTTCATTGTGCGAGAAGTTTTATATGGGGCACTTGGGCCCAAAGATCAACATCATTTTGTTATTTCTGCTCCAAGATTCAGCCTGCTCAATTGGTTTTTCATCTTACCTGGTGCTCTGCGCAGCCATGCCACGAGAACGTGACAAGTCCAAACGAGGGTCGACCTACTATAGTAGGTTTGGTCGACACAACCGCCTAGGGCCTGACTCTCGAGCTCTCAGGGCTCTTCGGGGAAGATCTGGTCTACGCAGGCTCCTTCAGAGACTTGGCCTCACCATGGCCCAGGACATGCCTCTTGAGATCTAGTTCCAGATGAGGACCACCTGGGTTCCTCTAGGAAAATTTGGTTCACACAGGCTCATTAGGAGCCACATCCTCCCAACACTGAGAGTCTCCAAGGTGGATGCTCGATGGAAGAAGAATTTCCACCCAATTGGGCAAAATTCTTGCCTTTCCTTCTTGCAACCACCCTGGAGGACCAGGCCTCCACCTGCACCACCAACCCATTTCAGGAGTCAGTTGCAATGACATGCATAGTGGAAGAAGAAGCCTTACCTATGGCGGACCACTCGGGGCACAACTCCGCTACCTCCATGGAAGAAGACCCCGTCAGGGACTCTGTTGTTGCCTACGAATCTGTCGTTGCCACTTTGAAAGAAAACCAGGCTTAAGAGGACCATAGTCACCCAGCTCCAGAATCCTACAAACTCACGAAAGACCACCTGGTCTTAATCTTTGAGATGAGAAGGGACCTGGCCGAGCAACAACACCAACAGATTTTCTTCAGTAAACGTTTAGATGCCCTTTATGATTTCCTATCAAGCGATCCTGAGAAGAGTTGGTGCCCGATGTGCTACCAGCCCTTCACCTTCACACTCCATCAAGATGGACGTTCGAGCTCGCCACATGCATAACATCCTCACCGTATTTTTTTTCTCAGGTTCAATGGATAAATTTTTACGAATTTTTCCTATATTGGTCTTTGGTTCAGGTCTGATAAGTGGTCAGGGCACTCAGTCCACTGCTTGTTCTGGTTTCCACGATAATGGCAGAACAGGTGGAAAGTCCCCTTGTGTGTATGTTGACAGTTGTCGCTTTTTCTTTAAGCTTTGGAACTGTGAACAATTGCCACTTCCATGCATTCTGCTACGGCAAAGTAATATATATTTTTATTTACGAAAAAAATAATAATTCATAATTCNGAACAATTGTCACTTCCATGCATTCTGCTACTGCAAAGTAATATATATTTTTATTTACGAAAAAAATAATAATTCATAATTCATATTGTGGTAAATATTTTTGAGAGTCTAGCACTCATCTCAATTTTATATTTGGAAACATGTATATAAAATTGTAATGTAAAATTAACATGATTGTGTGGAAAAACATTATTTATAATTTAATATAATAATATAAATATGTATATAAAATTAACATGATTTGTGGAAAAACATTTTTTATAATTTAGTATAAAGAAGATGTATAATTACTGTTTAATATGAGGTTTACATTTGATATTAACAAAAATATTAATAATATTTTTTTAATATTAATTATAAATATTTCAATGTTTTAATTTTTATTTAATATATATAAGCTTTTTACTTTTTAATATAACTGAATCACAAAAATGTGTAATTCCTTTAATATTAATTAAGATAAATTTAAATTAATAAAATTATAGATATTTAAAAATCTAATATTATTTATCACATAAATATTTCTGGACTTCTGAGCCATCATAATTTTAAATTTGGAACATAAAAGATAATAACATAAATCAACATGATGAGATTATGGATATCTGTAAAAACAAATATCATTTATTTGAAAAAAATAAACCGAACAAACAAACTTATTGTGAGGGACTCTGCTTAACAGTAGCAGATCCAATAATTCCTAAACAAAACAAGCAAGCTTAGAACGTGAGGGGCTGCTTAACAGTAGCAGATCCAAACATTCCTATAATATATTGACAAACAACTGAGTAAAGAAACTGAGTTCTGTGTACATAAGGAGGAGATATAAATGGCACCAAAATCCAAAGAAATTGGATTATGTTCATTTACAATATCACTGCGTGATGGCATAGATGGCATATAGTATTCCTGGTAAGTATCCAAGCAGCGTCAGCAGCAGACATATCCAGAATTCGGCCTGTCACAAAACAACAACAAAACCATCAGCTGTGATTTAAAAGATGAAAATAATCTTTATGCAGGAACCACAAACTTAAGAAGAGATTGAAGGTGTTCACATGGCAACCGAATTTGAGAAAAACTCCCAAAGGAGGAAGAATTATGGCCAACAAGATATCTACGCAGGTTGCAGTGCCCATGATGCTGGCGATTCAATACAAACTTGTGCTGTGAAGCTTATCAGATTAGAAGATATCAATACACCCAACAAATCACAGAAGCACTACCCAATCCCAATCCCAATCCTTATCCTTGAAATTAAGTTGTCATTGCTGAGAAGGCCTCCACAGAGACCTCTATTTAAATGCGATTGATACCACTATCTCTCCAATGAAGAGGCGCCACAAAGACTGTACATGCTCTTTGCTGACAGATGAAGTTTAATAGAAAATATAAATGTGTGTCATGCTTAGACTGTATTTCAGCTTTATCTAGGTTTTTGAGAATCAAAAACTCTGAACAGTGCTGCCTACACGTGGTCTATGAAGCGTTAATGAGAATGTTGCTTTCTGAATTACAATATACTGATTTTAATTGTACACGTTGTCCTTTAATGTATGGCGGTTGGCGCGGCGCTGTAAGCATAAAACCCTCGGTGGCACCTCATTACATGTCTACTAATAATCAACGAGAAGTTGCTTTCTGGATATACTGACACGTTATCCTTTAATTTAAGGTATGGTTGTTGGCTCTGTAAGCATCATAACCCTAGGTGGCACTGGTTTTCATATCGCATCTCATTACGGTGTTTATTTTAAATCTAATTGCGAAATCGTGATCGATACGGAATCTGCAATACAATACAATACATTATTTGAAATTGCAATCTTAAAATAATATGACATCTCCGACTCCATCCAAACAGATAATTGAAATAACTGTTTAACTAATACGAACTCTGATTTCAGAGATGACTGATCCACCGGATTTCGACACGAATTGGGTACACCATATCAAATGCACTCGATATCCACGTCTTTTTGCTAATAAATTGAAAAAATAATGTGAACAACGAGTTATGTTTACTAATAATCTCCAACACGCAACGTGGCAGTCTTTTCTTTTAGTTAGAAAAACTACGGTGGCTTGCCTTTCCTTTAAATAAAAAACGAGTTTAGTTTAAACATTTGTTTTTTTTTAAGTTTTGACGAGCATATTTTGAAATCCTACTTAAAAATTGTTGAAATCTCAGATTTGAGTAATTGAATTTGTATAATT